>QANX01006587.1:0-23953 GCA_003254975.1 Ochetophila trinervis
ACTACTTTCATCTGATATTGTTATTATTTTAAATTGATAATTTAAATTAGATTACTATATTAACATTTGATATTTATAACATAAATAGTCATTTTCATTTTAAGTTTTCATTTTTTTTGTCCTTGATAATGCTAAAATACAAGACAACTCGAACAATGCTTGAATCTGAGACTGCCCATACTGACACCGTCCAGATATGGTTGAGATCACGAATTGCTCGAACAAGGCTGGAACCTAGGACCATCCTATCTGGGCTAGAACCCTAGACCGCTAGGTTAGGGCCAAAATCAGGGCCAGCCAGGTCGGGGTAGGAACCCAAGACTGCCAGATCAGGGCTGAAACCTAGGAGAGCGCGGTCCGAGCCGAAACCTGGGACCTCCTGGTCTGGGATGGAATCCTGGACACCCCATCAGGGCTAGAATCCAAGACAGCCCAATCCGGGACTGGTCGATCAGAGCCAGAACCTGGGACACTACGGTCGGGGCCAAAATCTGAAACTGACAATAATCGAATATGAATTTGTTTAAATTTATTTGTAAATTTTTTAAAAAAATAAAAAAATTGATAAAAATAAAAAAATAAAAAATGATTATCAAAATTAATTTTTTTTTCAAAAAAAAAAATCAAAAATCGTTGTTGTTTTTCATTTTTTTTCCTTGTAGCAAAAATATAAACTAAAAACCATAAACAAAAACTAAAAACCATAAATCATAAACCATAAACAAAAACTAAAAAAACATAAAACCATAAATAAAAACTAAAAAGCATAAACCATAAACAATAACTATAAATCATAGATCCTTTGTCTCATAGTTATAGTTGCCTATGCATACAAGAATAGTAGAATAGTAATACTTCAAAGATAAATAAAAACCTAAGACAGCACAAAGACAATCCTCTACTAAATTTGAATCTGTCTCTCAACTTTAACGAGAAAGCAGTAGTGGTTTACTAGAAAAAGGCAGTTCCAAGATATTCAACAAAGAAAGACCTCCGCTAATTAACTTTCTGATGGACCTACTTTTTGTGTATGTACATATATATATATATATATATAGACACACATACACACATATAGACACTGATGTTAGAAACTCTTTGGTTTCTTTGGGTGACATTGCAATGAAAATGAACCCAGAGAGATCTTCTGTGTTCTTATTAACTTTTTTGGGGTGGAAAGATTATTTTTGTTGTTTAGTGAGAAATAGAATTCAATAAATAAAAAAGAAAGGGGTCTTTTTTGATTTGTTAAGTATATGAAAGAGAGATGGAATATGATTCTTGCCAATTAAGTCCACATATCAACAATGAATTTACAAGCCAGGACACAACATAATAGGCCAATTTCAATGCCAAGCCAAACATAGAATTTTTATAGAGCTAGTTCAGCTAAAGAACATCCTACAACTTCTTGAGCTCCACAAAAGAAGCTATTGATTTCATTACGGTCTTCTTTACAATCTCTTTTCAACAATAATAATCACTTCAGCTTTACAGCATTCTCCGAGCCCTTTATACCTTCTCTTAAACTTTTCCTAAGAAAATTCCCTTAGAATTCTAGCCTAGAAAGTAAATCTACAAACAAGGAAAAATAAAATGATACAATCGATAGAGGAGCTTTGATGCAAAAACTGATTGTTCCAACTAACTAACTTGACCAAGAAAATGAGACTAAACCAAACACAACATTTGACTCAAAGCCTACAATATAGCAGCTTTTGTCAAAAACACACACCTTCATTAATCCTTGTAACATCAAAGCACTCGTTTTAGTTTCTTTTCTTTGGATCACAACTTCAAAACTAAGTTCTAAATTTAATTCTCTTGACTTCCAAAGGCCTAATTAAAATTGCTTGTAATTTGGTTAAAAACTCTGGAACTTTAAAGGCAGTTACTTTGGCAACTCATTATACATGCATATTTATATGCCAGCATGGCCTTATGTCCAATCATGTTAAATACTAAACACAGAATTTAGCCAGAGCCTTGTACTTGGAATTTGGAAGGAAAATGTTCCAACACTTGTCTATGCTTCGTTTGACCTTTTGATTTATTAATTTCTAGTGTTATATGTATAGGTAAAATATGGTTAAGTGACAAATCAATATTCTCAAAACTGAGCTGGCACTTCGCACACTAGCATAATAAAAGAATTGATGACAAAGCAATCAAAGTCATAAACTTGAATAAGCAAAGCAGGTATACATGCCTCGAAACATTAAGTTGCCTTGCTACAAGTTAAAGCTACTAGACAAAACTCTATCTTGGCTTAGTCTTATACCTTAGCACTGAATAGTAAGACTAGACGGCTTGTTACTTAGGAAATAGTACACACAATTGCAACCAAAAAAGAGAAAGATCTACTAGAATGATTAAGTTAGATTTACAATATGAAAATGAAAACTTAATTACAAATTTCCCATCAATTATAGTAAAATAACAGCATAATCAAGGATTTTATTCTGACATCATAATACCACTACAAAAGCAACAAATCATATCAAAAGACACTATATAAACCTCAACCAAGAGAGGTTCAAGGTATACTGAGTTTCACACAGCTTTAAACCATACATTGTCATTCAAATCATTTGACTTGGGTGTCAGAGTGTCTTTGGTAGGTACCACATCTGTGCCAAGACTGCTTCACTTTTTTTTTTTTTCATTTTTTGTAAATTACGACCAACATTCCAGCGAGATTAAGTGGTGATGATTTGACCTTCAATAGTTTAGCGCTAGATTGGGGCAGTGTACATTGCAGTTGTTGATGTTAGAATTCCTTTGCAATTATGACCATCCATAATTATGAATCTTCACTCTATCCAATGTTGGAGGAGCAAGTACCTCAAGAAGGGAAAGTTGTAGCTCTTCAAGCTGAGATTGAACCTCTGCAAGATGACATGGTAGAATTGAAAAGAATGAATCAAGAGCTTGCACAACGTATTAAAACTCAGGGACATACTAATTTTTCAGACAATCCTAATGCACATTATTCTGAGACTAACAAACATCATCAAAGACGAAGTACATCTCGAGAAGAAATAAGGCACTTGAGATCTGTTCGAGTCAATAGCAAAATATGTGTCCCACATAGAGAAAGGACACTTGATCCGGACTTAGAGAAGGAAAAGCTCAACACAAATATATTAAAAGGGAACAATGCGCGTCAAAGATGCACATCCTAAACCAAACCAATGTAAAATGACATAAGATTTGAAGCAAATCATACATGATGAATTAAAAAAGAGGAAATGAATTATTTAGCAGTTTGACTAAAGTGGACTGCTAACCTTGTACAAACTCTTTGCATAAAAAGGATCGAAGAAACAAACTTCCCTCAAGGTTTGTTACACCAAAGTTTGATCTATACGATGGAACAATAGATCCAATGGAACACTTAACCCTTTACCGACATGCAATGTGCCTCTCAACCTGCCACATGATAAAGAGAAGCAGTGACGTGTAAAATATTTTCAACTAGCTTAAAAGGTGCAATTCTTACTTGTTTCAACAGTCTGAAGGCATAATCAATTAGTTCCTTTGAATAGCTAATTAATCAATTTCGAGATTAATTTGCATCAAGTATTAAGATAAAAAAGCTAAAAAAAATGGTCAATCACTTGTTTACAATGATTTAGGGTAAATTTGAAACTCTAAAAGCTTATACTCAATGTTTAATAAGGAAAAGTAGGGATACCAAATTGCAATAATTCAATTGTCGTAAGGCATTATGAGAAAGGGCTTAACATAGAAAATCCTCTATATAATTCTTTGACAAGGACGATGCAACACCACACTCTCTCTCCAACCAATATTGTCTCCAATTTAGCCACCGCACTTCAGACGGTATGGAGTTTTTGGTCAGACTTTCCAGGGGGTCACCCATCCTAGGAATGCTCACACTGGAGCACGCTTAACCCCATAGTTCTTCCAACTCTAAAGCCAAACGCTCTGAAAAGGCTTTGGTTATTAAGAGAGTGCTTACTTTACATTTGAACCATTACCACATGACCCTCTTTCCACACCTGGGCAATGTGGGATTGGACACCGATCTCTGCCAGTAAGGTAGCCTGCCAGTGCCTCGCACCCGCCCACATTTACTCTGGCTATGCCAGTAAGGTAGCCTGCCAGTGCCTTTTGCACCCGCCTACACTTACTCTAGCTTTTTAGATCAGGGTCGTCACAGACGAAGCCAAAAATCATGACCAAAGTGATGTCTCAAGTAACAAAGTACATCAAAGTTGAAGAGTATCAGAGATAGAAAAGTGGGAGAAGTCTAAAACTTCAAGAACGGCAAGGCGGTAATAGAGGTAGTTGAATTATGATTATCACTAAAGCTGAGGCCAAAACTAGTAAGCTCATCTAAACTTCAGCATCAAAAGATGGACTCTTTCAATAATTAAAATTATATTCTTTGAGCATAACCCCAGAGACAATGTTCAAACACTTGGAAGGGAAAGACTACAAAATGGCCAAAGAAGATGGTATCAGATCCTCAAATCTAAGACAACAGAAAGTTTCATGCTTTCCACAACGATTATGGAAACTTATTATGAGCTACTGCCAACTGAAGTGGAAAATTGAAACACTGATCAAAAGAGAGTACCAGAAAGAAACCATACCTTCTAAAAAACTTAAGAAGGAAAGAGATTATCATGAATTGCCAAGAAGAAAATCTGAAGGAAAAAAGAAGTATGATGGAGAAGTGACGCACATTCATTGAGGATTTACCAGTGGAGAAGAAACTATGACGGCTTGGAAGAACCATATCAAGAAGGCTGAAGTAGTAGATATTGAGATAACTGATAGAAAAATACCTAGATTGTTATTTTGGTTCTCAAACATTGATTTCACAAAAGAAAATGCCAAAGTGCTTCATTTCCCCCATGATGATGTCTTAGTCATTCAGCTCGGAATAACAAATAAGCTGGTAAAAAAGATCTTTGTTTATAATGGAATCTTAGACAATTTGATCTCCTTTACCACTTTACAAAGCATGGGATGAGATTCTGACAACATAGAGAAGGTCAAAACAATGAATTTGGTGGGATTCAATGGAGAAACCAACCAAGTTATTGGGAAAGTCACTATACCCATGGAAACCCATGCAGTAGTGATTTACAGCAAAATTATTGTCATAGATGCAGACTTGGAATACAACATGATACTTGGAAGACCATGGTTGCATGAGATGAAAGTCGTCCCAATGATCAAATTTCCAATCAGTGGAAAAGTCAAGAAAATCATAAGCGACCTAGTTTATGCTCATTCTTGTTTTGTCTCAACCATGAAAGGTAAGGCATATGGAGACCAACAACAATTATAGGAATTTGGGATCATAGTTTGTATTGGCATTAAAATCTCTGCCAAGACAAGGAAAAGCTTCTCAACTTTCTCAAAGAATGACAACGCTGCTTCTTTTGGGACATGTCGAACATGGCAGGTATAGACATAAAGGTAATCACCCATAAACTCAAAATTAATCTTGAGTTTTAAACAATAAAGCAAAAAAGAAGAAAGTTTATCCCCGAAAGAAACCAAGTCATTAATGAAGAAATTGATAGACTTGAGAACGATGATATTATCATAGTACCCATAGTGGTTGGCTAACACTGTGGTAGTTAAAAAGAAGAATGTAAAACCATGAATTTGCATTGACTTCACATATTTCAATAAAGCTTTCCCAAAAGATAGCTTTCCACTTCCAATAATCGACACTTTGGTCGATGCAACAGAAAGGCACGAGAGGATGAGTTTCTTATATGCCTATTCCAAATAAAATCAAATCCTTATGCGTCCAAATGATCAAGAGAAAACCTTTTTTATGACTAAAAGTTATCATTATAAAGTCATGTTGTTTGAGCTCAAAAATGCAAAAGCTGCTTACTAGAGGCTGGTCAACTAAATGTTCAAGGAGCAACTTGAAAAACCATGCAGGTCTACATTAACGACATGATCTTCAAATTCTTTTGAGCCGAAGATAATCTAGAAAACCTGAGGCAAACATTTGATACCATATTAAGGTACATAATGAGGCTAAATCTAAGTAAGTGTACATTCAGAGTCTCTGCATAAATGTTCCTTGGCCATTTGGTCACTCGATGAAATAGAAGCTAATTAGAGCCAAATAAAAGCTTCAATGCAAAAAACTAAGTCATGAGATTAAATGGGAAAGTTGTAATTTTAAGCTAATTCATTTTAATATATTCCGACCCATGCCATAAATTCTTCAACATATTGAAGGGATGTAAAAACTTTAAATGGAACAAGGACTGCAAGTCAACTTTCCAAGAGTTAAAGCTCACTTCAGGTCAGCACCTTTTCTCATAAAGATAAGTCCAGAAGACGTCTTGCAATGTTACATGGAAATATTTGATAAAGTAGTAAGCTCGGTGCTGACACAAACATAAGGTAAGAAATACACCTAATATAATATGTTAGCAAAACTCTGTTAAATGTTGAAACCATGTAAACCGATTTTTGAAAGTTAAAACTTTACTTTCAATATCAAACAGTAGAAGTAGTAACTGCGTATCCTCTATGTACTATGTTGCATAAGCCGGATCTAGCCGGAAGAATGGTAGTTTAGGTAGTAGAACTAAGAGGCTATGACATACAATATGTTCCAAGAAAATTAATGAAGTTTTAAATTCCGTTCGACTTCGTAGAAGAATTTGCGACCTTAGAACAACCAAACTCAAAGCAGACAGAGCCAAGCTTCACGACACCTTGGAGGTTGTATGTCGATGGCTTGTCCAATGATGAGGGATCGGAAGGATGAACTTTATTGAAGAGCCCGAGTGGAGAATGGGTTGAACATTCTCTCCAGTTCGGATTCAAAGCCACAAACAATGAAGCAAAGTATGAAAATTTAATCACATATCTTAGATTGGCTATAAAATTCGGAACAGAAACACTTTTGGTCTACAGTGACTTAGCATTGGTTGTGAACCAAGTCAATGGAAGCTTTACAACAGCAAGCCCAGTAATAGCAACATATCTAGAAAAAAGTATAACAATTTATGGAAAAAGTTTGAAAAGATCGAATTGAAACAACTTCTGAGAGAACAAAATTGTCAAGCTGATGCATCAGCCAACATAGCCTCATAGAACTATTCCCATCAAATTCCTATCCAAAAGAAGCATCGTCACATAAAAACAAGTTTCGTTAATAGATGAAGCGAAGAACAGTTGGATCAATCCAATCCTTCAATACATTTTGGATGGAATTATATTACTTGACAAGTCAGAGGCTCAAAAGCTAAGAATGAGAACGGAAAAATATTGCCTATTTTATGGTAAGTTGTATAGGAGATTCTACTTAAGACCATTATTGAAATGTCTTGGACCCATGGCAGCTCTCAAAGTCATGGTTGAAATGCATGAAGCACATTGTGGCAATTAACCAATGGAAATGGAATGGCTTGGTGAATAGTACTACATGGCTATTACTGGCTAACTCTCATCAACGATTCAGAAAAATATGCAAGAGAATGCAACAAGTGTCAAAAGTTTGCCCTAATACATCATGCTCCGTCGAATGAATTTTCTTTTGTGTCAAGCCCTTGGCCTTTTATACAGTTGGGGCTCAACATAGTAAGGTCGTTACCTCAGGCACCCAAGCAAAAGAGATTCATTCTTTTAGCTATGAATTGCTTCTCAAAATGGGTAGAAGCATAATTATATTCCCCCATCATAGTCTCAGATCTAGTCCAGTTTATTTGGAAATTTATTTTTAGCCGATTTGGGTTACTACCAGTACTCATATCAAATAATGGATCCTAACTCATCATCTCCAACTTTATAAATTTTTGTAAAGAATTGGGAATCAACCTAAAATGCTCTTCACCAAGACATCCTCAAGGCAACAATCAGGCCGAAGTCACAAATAAAACAATTCTAAACACAATGAAGAAGTAGCTTAAGAAAGCAAAAGGAAAATGGGCCAAAGAGCTCCCTGGCATCCTATAGGCTTATAGGGCAAGGATTTGTGCCCTCACATGTTCAACCCATTTTTCTTTAGTTTACGGAATCGTAGCAATGCTACCGCTAGAGATACCATAAAAGACAATTAGGACAAGTGGATACCTCGACCAATTGAATGAGTAGTTAATAGAACACACACTGGATGAATCAAAAGAAGACCAGGAAGTTGCGTCAATCCGACTTAGGCAATATCAACTACTGGCGGCTAAGAACTATAATGTAGGTGTGAAACCAAGAAAATTCCAATCAGGAACTATGTTGTGAGGAACATCTTTCAAAATACTCAGGAAATTAACGCTAGAAAGTTTGGCCTAAATTGGGAAGGTCTTTACCAAGTCGCCCAGAAACTTACAAAGTGCAAGATTGGGAAGGCATGGACATTCCTTGCAGTTGGAGCTCGGAAAATTTAAGAATTTACAAGATAAATTCTTTCTTTTGAAGAGTCATTGTTTTCAAATTAATCATCAATAAAGTTCAATTTATTTCTTTAGCACAAAAACAAAGAAATAAATAAGGTTACTATAGCAAAAGGATTCGGGATAAAGACAACAAAATTCAAAAGAAGATTCTATTTATTAAATTCAAGGAATTGCATTGGAACCATCCAAGAGGGGTTACCTTATTAATATCTACACACACAAACACACAAAGTCCTCTTAGGTCTCGAACTTGCCAAAAACTAAGCCTTTGTCATCTGATCGCAGAGCCAGTAATTAGGATATGAAAAGTCACGTTGGAATCTAAAAAATGTGACAACTCAGAACCTTTTCTTCTCAGATCTCAAATTCACCAAAAGTTGGTTCAAAGAGATTCCTAAATATAATGATCTGATCAACATTGAGGTCACACATTCAAAGGAATGCCAAAACCATCCTACGAAGATGATGGCCTGGAACAAATCCTAACTACCCATAGTAAGAGAGTTCCATATGTTGTGGTGAAAATTAAATTACTTGCAAGTGCACAAATCAAAAAATAATAAAGTGGTTTTTTTAGAGAAAATCGAATATCGATCCCATGAAAAATAATGTCCATAGTGATGAAAATAAATTCTATTGCCAATTCAAACTAGAAAAGTAAAAAAAGTGATTGTTTGATTGGTTGGTGAAGCAAAGCAAGAATTAAATAAGAAAGAAAATGAGGAAGAAAAGTAAACAAAGCAAGAGTTTCAAATTATTGATGGAATAAAGATTATGACTTCACCACTATTAGTCCGAATTAGTTTCAATGTATGACAATTTCATTAGTTAACCTCTGTTAACTTAAAATGACTAAGAGTTGATCCCTCAATGCATCTTGATCTAGAAAACACAAGATAGTTTAATCTTTCGCAATCTAAACAACTAAATTTAAGCTCTAAGACATGCAAACACAATAAGCTCTTTTTAGAATGTCAATAGGCATCATGATATCCCTATTTACCATGTATTTTATTACAAACAATACTATACCCCTTATCCCTAAGTGAATATAATATTAAATCATTTACTTTTTTATGAAAGCATTAAGACCAACAATGAAATATTAACTATCAATGTGAAAAACCAAACATGTATTAATAACTAAATATTCATGATAGGGATACATCATAATCCTCAAAAAAGTTTAACTACTCTTGTTCTTAGAAATATCCATCAATAAATCAAAGCAAAACATATTATGAATAACAAAAAGAAGAAGAAAAGAGAAAGCAAATCCAAACTTATGGCTGACCAAGTTCTCCTCTTGTTCTTCCTTCAATTGTTTTTTTAAATATGTATCCAAAGCAAGGTTGAATCCTCCCAAAGCTTGTTGGCTGAATTCTCCCTTACTATTTCTCTTGATGTAGCCAAAAATTCTCTTTCTAAACCTTATGAGTTGTGTCTAGAATTGTGTAGAATGGAATGGAAAACTGATAGAAAATACTCTAAGGTGTAGGGTACCTATAGGAAAAAAAATACTTGTAGAGTAAGGAAAAATCCTAGAGTTATAACTTTAACCTAATTCTAATTCCTCAAGATAATAGGAAACAAAATATTAATAAAAATCAAAATCTCCCTACTATTCTTCTCATGGCTGGCTATATAGGGCTATAGAAGTAATTGGTGTCCTCAAAATTATATCACACTTCCAATTAGATTGGGAAAGTAAATTCATATCTCTTTAGGTTCAATCTTCTTCCAATTCTAATTCTTTCTTCAATTAATATTCCAATTAATATTATTGGAATAATATGGACTTTTCAAGTGGCATGTGATGTGGCAATAATAACACACCTGGCTATAGAGTGATGATGTGGAAACCCCAACTATCCATGCATATGTTGCATCCTAGTTGTCAATGACACTTCACTTTATATCTACTGTGTTCATCAGGTAGATTCCAAGTATACTTTGAATGACCAAATGAACATTGCATTCATGGTTCCAGTTGTAAAAGTTAGCACTATGTCTTAGCTTTCTAGAAATATCTTTATTGCACAAAATGGACATTAAAAAGGCACTCAAATATCAATTTCTCTAAAGGAGTGTAAGTTTGTCACAATTGTCAAAAATGTTCATCTTCAAAATCAAACTAGGAATTATTGGCTTATCCAATTGTAATGAAACTTTGAATTGAACTTTGATGAGTCATGAATCCTTAGCAACTGGAATTGCACAGAAATTCCATGTGTAGCTCTAGATATAATTTATTCAGTAAAGATTATGTAGAAAATACAGAAATTTTTAGCATTTGTTCTTCTTTCTCTAAAAATAGAAAAACACAACAATTTAATATTTTTCATGAACAATTAACTCTAAACTAGAAAAAGTCCAATATTAAATATGGAGTAAAATATTAACTTTTTATGCTTATTAACTACTCCATATTGAACTTTGCCAGTCCATAGCAAAGAAAGAAAGAACTCAAAACACATTTCCTATAAAATATACCCAAATACCTTGATGGGGTGCCTAAAAAATTGCATAATGATATCAATTCAAAAGGTGATTTCAAAGTAATCATGCAACTCAATACCCTATCTTCTATTCAACATAATCATTACTTTCAAAGTGTGTATGTGAAAGTAAATAATACATTCAATGTCATGCAATTGAATAAATCTACATTAAATGGAGATTGTAAATAAGAATATGAACTACCATATGCTTGTCATAATTAATTGCTCTCCACTAATGTAGATCAATGCATTATCTTGAATCACTATGACTTTATAAGCTTGTAATGTGAAGACTAAAGGGTAATGAGTAAGAATAAAGAATATGATAGGAAAAAAAATTCAAAAAAAGAAAACTTATAAATAATATGCTTATAGAATTTTGTTTTTTTCTCACAAATAAACTTTTCTTCTTCCCTTCCTTCAAACTTCACAAAACTTTTTTTCTTTTCATCTCTCTGTTTCCGTCCTCCCCCCCCCCCCCCNCCCGCCTTATTTTTTTCCTCTTCTAACACCCAAATTGTTATTTTTCACACATTGCTGAAACTTCTTTTTCCACATCCAAGATACGAAGTAGGCTGAATCCACCACCATCATTGCCACCCCCAAATAATTTTCTACTTTACCCCACCAAATACAAATAAATAAGCATAAAATCATTTCAATTCAAAGTAAGCTTTCTTTAATAGTGTGTATAGGGTAGGAAAAATATATTTAGGCTCAAAAAGGTAAGTCAATGTGGTTTAAAGAACAAAAGGCTCAAATATGCAATTTTTTATGGATCTTAAAAGTGGCTCAAACATGGTACGAACGGATAAAAATTTCAAAGGTAGGCTATAAAGTCTCAAACTCAAAACAAAAATGGCCTAAATCATATTCAAAGTAATGCATCTCTCTAGGATTTTGCCTCAAGTAATAATTATAGAAGTTTTAGAGTTAAAAAATAATCACTTCGATTTACTGCAAACCTTCTCCAAAATACAATCTAAATCACTCATATTTGACAAAGTGCTCAAAATGGCTTTGAAAGTAACAACATGTGAATTTAACTCTAGGCATTAAAAAATACACAAAAAAAATTTCACTATCTAACAATCAATTTATTCTCAATCAAATTCTTATTATTGGGCCATCAAAATATTTAAGAGAACACATTAAACTAAAACTTCAGCCAACACAAAAGTCAAGAGTTTGAAACTAAACTTAAATATGCAAAAATAAAAATTCAATCTGAAGAAAATAATTTCATAACAAAAAGAACCACCCCCAAATTAAGATGAACATAGCTCTCAATGT
Source organism: Ochetophila trinervis (assembly GCA_003254975.1). Lineage (NCBI taxonomy): Eukaryota > Viridiplantae > Streptophyta > Magnoliopsida > Rosales > Rhamnaceae > Ochetophila > Ochetophila trinervis. Next base: position 12,200 of record QANX01006587.1, read on the forward strand.
TAAAAACAAAGAAATTAAACATGATACAAAGTAAAGGTAAAGAAAGTTCCCCCAATGATGCAATGCCATAAAATTGCAAACTCTAAGCTCACAAACCTTTTGTTGATTACCCCTTTAATGGAATTTCCTTTAATTTTGCTTATTTGATACCAAAAAACACAAAACAAAACGATTAAAAATAAATTAAAAATTAAAAACTACTAAAAATAAACTAAAGAAAGAAATTTAAAACTTTGGGTTGCCACCCAAAAACCGCTTGTATTAAGTCTTTAGCTTGACTCCTTCCTTTAAATTCAACCAAGATCATATATAAAGATGATGTCATCTTCATAGTATTTTCAAGCTTCGGATATGGTAGTTGTGCATTATCTTGGAATCCTTGAAAGCTTTTGAAATCTAGAACTAAATGAATCTCATCTTGAATAAAAAATGTGAATGCAACAACTGCTTGAGCTCCTATAAGTATAATCATGCTCGAATTAGCTTAATTTGAGGTCCACTTGTCTTCAATTCCTAGTTAGAAACTTGTATATGCATCTTGAGCTCTTGAAAATTCAATTTTTGGCTTGAAAAGTTGAGAACTTGGCTCCATATATGAGCAACCTTCATGATATGCGGCCATGATCTTATTCTCCTTTAATTTTGCTAACTTTTGGCTTGTTTGATTACTTGATGTATCCTCTTGATAATCCTCAAGCTCTTTATCATCATTTAATGGCTCTTGAAGATGTATCAATTCTTCAACTTGTTCATTGGAGTTAATTTTCACATTGTTTGGCAAATCTTCTTGAGTTCCTTGAGAAAATGTTACCTGTAATTGCTCTATGAAAATTGCAATTTCTCAAGATGTATCTAGTCTCTTGAAGTCTCTCCACAACTTCTTCTATTGTAAGTTTTTTTGATATTGCAGAATCTTAGAAGGATCAAGCCATACATATTCTTGTTGATTGTACCATGCAGAGACGTATGAGTTGGGAGAATAGTCATTTTGCCATGAAAAATCATCATATGAATCTTCAGGGTAAAAATAATTTTCCACTTGACAATCAAAACTTGAATGATTACCTCCACCTAATTCGCATGATATAGCTTGGACTCCATAATTTCCAATTTTTCTCCAATAAGATTGATGTCCATAACCTTGAAATTGCATATTATACTTTTAATTCTGAAATTGCATAGAAGTAATTGGTGCCCTCAAAATGATGTCACACTCCCAATTAGATTAGGAAAGTAAATACATTTTTCCTTAGGCATTCAATCTCCTTTCAATTCTAATTCCTTCTTCAATTAATACTCCAATTAATATTATTGAAATAATCTGGACTTTACAAGTGGCATGTGATGTGGCAATAATAACACACCTGGTTGGAGAATGATGATATGGCAACCCCAATTATCCTTGCATATGTGGCATCCTAGTTGTCAAAGACACTTCACTTTATATTTTCTATGTTCGTCAGGCAGATTCCAAGTATACTTTGAATGACCAAATAAACTCCAAATTTATTATTCTAGTTGTAGAAGTTAGCACTATATCTTAGCTTTCCAGACATAGCTGGATCGCACAAAATGGACATTGGGAAGGGCACTCAAATGTTAACTTTTTCAAAGGAGTGTAAGTCTCTTGACAAAACTGAACCTTGATTAGTCATGAATCATAAGTAACTAGAATCGCACATAAATACCATGTGTAGCTATAGATATGATTTATTTAGTAAATATTGCACATAAAATATAACAATTTCTAGCATTTTTTTTTCTCTAAAAATAGAAAAACACAACAATCTAGTATTTTTCATAAACAATTAACTCAAAACTAGCAAAAATTCAACATAAAATATAGCATAAAAACTGTAATGTTAGATGCCTATCACCAGACAAGAAGAACAAAGCTTGAGTGGGTAGAAGTCAACTGAAAATGTTTCATCGACCCACCCAAGGCACGTCAGCTTGCAACGAAGTGTAGCCGACACTCTGAAATCATCATCACTGGTACCAAACAATAATCATGAATGAGCATCAACACTGACATCCTTATTCCAACCTTTGTTGATCACCAATAAAAGCAATGGAGATAGCAGTGATGATGATTGCATAGCCTCCAAGAATCAAAAACACAAAGGAGAAGAAAACCTCAAATGGTAACATTGCACAAAGAATGAGAACAAATAATTTTTTTTTGCCACAGTTATCAACTGCTTCACACTAATTATAAAAAAATTGTCTACAAATCAAGTGATAAAAAAANATGAATGGCTACAAATTAAGTGATAAAAAAAAACCAATGATTGTGATCAACCAACCTTTTGATAAAAAGATAGACAATTAATATCATCTTTTCAAATATATCCAATCAGGTGAAATATAATAATTATTTTCATCTTTTCATTTCCCCATAATTATCTTTAAATGCAGAAAATTAAACTCTTCATTTATCCCCTAAAATATCGTGCTCACGCAATTACAAATTCCAATATGGAATCATACTCTTGATTTCAAAGAGTGTTATATCCATTAATACTCTATTTTCCGAACTAAATTTAGCCCTCAGATAATAGGGTGGTTAGTGTTACAAATATACAGCAGCAAATTAGTGTTAGAGCTATAAGAAGAGAAAAAAAATTACAAAACAAAACACTTTGAATGCTTTAAATGTTTTATTTAAAATAAAATACAAGTAATATCTTATCATATTACATGGAAAGAGCTATCGATAAGCTACCAAAAGCAAAGATACTTCCAAAATACAGAGTATTTGGGTAAAGCAAAACTACAAAATGACCTCGATAAGAGATCAAACATAAATCACATTAGAACGACAAGAAACTTGAAATGGAAGACTTGGACTAGCAAAAGAGAACTCGGACTAGCAACTCATTCCAAGAAGGAATAAAGTTCCACCATTCACCATTGATCTTCTCGCCTTAAGGTTAGAGAGGTCTGATGAATCATAATTCCCTCTCTCTCTCTCTCTCTCTTTGTCTGTAGCAAGTGCCTGGAAAAAGGCAGCATCAATTTTATCATCCGGCAGAGCTTTAAAAATTTCGAATGATGACATTCATTTTATGACCTAGTCAAGCATTTTGCATATCTAGAAAGTATGAATCTAGACATAAAAAAACAAATTGCTCGAATGAATGATAAAATGTATGCATCCACTCAAATATAGTGACATGACTCATGAAAGAAATGCATAATCACAGCTGAGTGTAAATAAAAAAAATCCAACAAATCCCTAAATTTATTGGAAAAGATAATTGAACTAAAGGATAGAAAGATCTCATTCAAATTTCAAATATATAAGTTTCAAATTTGAAAGGAGATAAAGTCGTTACAAATAAAAAATACTAAAGACAATTATGTAAAGATGTTCACTCAACTTTTTCAGCATCCAGGAAAGGAAGAACAAGATCTTGATCTATTGAAGTCGGCTCAGCAACACATGTATGAGCCCCAACAAGATCCACAACCTCTGTTGAGGAGCAACATTAAGGCGAGGAATCGAGTCAACATCATATTTGATATCATACAAGAAAATCTTCTATTCACTCTCCAACAATGGTGTTGGAAACAGAGTCAGAGGGTTTGGCATAGTATACTTTGCCTTGCACTCTTGCTAGCCCATCTTTCTGCCTTAGGTCTCATCTGAGCAATAGGTAAAACAAAAAAGCTTAATGGGTTTGGCATACCTCTTGGCCAAAAGCTTTGCCTTCTCTGCATTCTTTTCGGCTTTGGTAGTCTTATCTGTCATGTAACACATCACGCTAGCATGCTCAGTCATCAAATTTTCAAGCTTAGTAATTAAAGAAGCTTTTTTTTTCCTCGGCCTCAACCAAAGAAGTCCTAAAATCTCAAACCACCGAGTCAAGAGATCAATTTTTCTCGCAAATATTGGCATAAAGCTTTTTCATGCTCTCAACTTCTTTCTATTGAGTTGCCACCTCATGTTCGAGCAGCACAAAGCAAATAGATGCATTTTGTGCCAATTGTAAAAAACAATAAAAAATTAAATAATCAGCAATATGACAATAGAAATTTCAGAAAGGCTCATGAGAAGAAACTAGCATACCATCGTGCCCCAATAGGTAGCTTGCCTACATAAAATGCTAGTAGGAAGATTCAAGATTTTTTCTCATCAACAGGAGGGATCGATGCACCATTGAGCTGTAATGCAACAATAGGATTGCTCTAGATACTGGTCCTCTACGGCAAAGTGATAGTGATTTTACCCTTGGTCCCTTCATCACCCGACTCAGTTAGGAGAAGTTGTCTCAACCATTACCTTTTCTAGCACAATAGTTGAGTCAATTTAGCACTTTTGAATGATGAAGCCAAACTTTTCTTTTTTTGCTTCTTATTCTCCATTACTCTCTTAAGTTCACTGTGGCTCGAAGGAACAACAACCATTTTCTTCTCAAAAGACATCACTAGAATAAATAAATTTTTTAGAATAGCTTCTTAAAACATAGAAAGAAAAATTATTACCAACAAAAGATATGATAACTTAGTGAAGCCCATAATGAATGAAGTTCTCTTTGGTGAGAATCTCAGAAAAGTTTTGATAGGCTACCTTCGACAACTCTTCAGCATAAGTGTTGGTGATTGGCTTGGTATTCATACAATGATCTTCAACAAAAAGTAAAAAAGTCAACAACAAATAGAAACTAAATTACACCAAAATTGCCAAGTCATATTTAATGTTACCAAAATTCAAGTTCCAAGAAGACTTTACCGGACTCACATTCTCTCCAACATCTCACCCTAGCCACTCGAGACAAAAAGTATCATTTCTTCCAATTCTTTTCACCAGAAGAAGTCTCAAGCAACATTTTCTTTTCCCAATGAGCGTTTAGCAAATATCGATGGTGTTTCATATGTGTTTTCATTCAAATGATACCACTTTGATTAAGTACAAGGGTCTAAATAGAAGGCATGGATGTTCTTGAGAATCTGAATGGCCAAAATCATTCTCCAACAGTTGGTCATAAGTTCCTAGGAGCAAGCTCAAAGTAAGAATGGAAAGCACAAACAAAAAAAGGATACAAAACCAAATCTAAAAGGAAGCTCATAAAAACTAAAGACATCTCTCTCAAGAAGAGGTTACACATACAGAACGAGTCACCGTACTAACCTTAATGGTCTTAGAAAATTAAAATTCAATTATGATACAATCCAAAGCTCCAACACTCATAATAATTGGTTTGAAGCTTGAAGGATCTTCTTTTTCATGACAATCGTCTTGAGCACCATAATCATTTTCCTTTCATTTGTCCCTTTCATCATACCATGATTTAGCAACTTCAGTAGTAGAAGAAGATTTCAAATTCTCAATCAATTCAAAGCATCCTTAGTGGAAGGCTCGACCACAAAAGACCCTACAGAAACTAAGGCAATTTTCTTAATTATCTTCGGAGAATTGATACTGGTACTAACTTCGGTGCTCTCACTACTACTATTGTCTCTATAATACCAAAGTGATCAGATCGAGACTTAGAATTATCAGAAGACATTTTTCAAACAACAAAGAAATTTCAAAAATAGGCAGAAAACAAAAGTTTATAAAATTCCAAATGAAAATTTGGATTGAAAGAAGGACTAACCATTCAATTGAAAAAACCTTTGGCAAACTTGCACAAATATACTTAGAATATCTTTGAAGAAAAATTCTAAGATTTTAATGCTGAACAAGGACAAAGGAACAACTATGATAAGAGAAAAAGAAATAAAAGTGAGGACAACAAGGGAAGCAAATGACAAAAAGCTTTTTAAGAATGAAGATTCAAATCACAGAAGTACAAAAATAACCAAATGCCTTCTGTAAAATAAAAGAAGATGAAAGTGTGTTCTTCACCTTTTTTATTTGAACCGAGGAGTAAAAGTTATGACGGTTAAGATTGAAGAAAAAGAAATCACAGTCTTAGGTTTCATGCACTAAAAAGATGAAGGGATTTAAACAACTTCTAATAAATTGTGTATACGAAGAAACTGTCATATTATGACACAAGAAAGAGGCCTCAATAAGCATTAAATATCACAAAAATGAGGAGTTATGTGATAGCAAAGGCAAAACAATTTAAACCTCTTATAAGGGAACCCATTCCCTTAACAGAGTAGGGGCTAGTTGTATGCGTAAAATATGGTTAAATAATATATCAACATCTTTAGGGTGAGCAGGCACTTGACAAGTTGGCGTAACAAAAAAAATTGATGACAAAGCAATCAAATTCATAAACTCAGATAAGCAAAGAAGGAATACATCCACTTCGAAACATTGTGTTGCCTCGGTATAAGTGAAAGCTACTAGATAGAACTCCATCTCGGCTCAATCCTTGATGTGGGCATTTAGTGCTCTTCTCGCATGGATGTTTGTGATGAAGACATTGTGCTACCAAGTGGACCAGTGACGTGCTCTCGAGCTAAGAAGATCAAAGCAGGAATGCTTGGACTTATGAAGAGAATAATTGATGAATATTGATTCAAGTATCCACATGATCCAAACACTTTTCTGAGGCCTAATGATGATTTAAGCATGATATCCAAGTAAAGAATGAAGGTGGTAATGCTGCTCGGGAGTTGCAGAGATGAAACGACGTCATTTTAAAAACAAGCATTTTATAATGGCAGTTTTGTAATTTTTACTATTTTTGGATTATAATGGCAGTTTCGTAAATATTTGCTATTTCTGGATTATAATGGCAAATTTGTAATTATTGCTATTTTCGGATTATATTTATTTAGGGTTAGTTTTAAGCCTTAGGATTACTTTCTTAATTATTTTATGGTCTAGATTGATTCTTAACCTAACCATAATTTCTATATAAAGGGGGGGGGGNGGGGGGGGGTTACTAGCTTGTAAAAGACAACTTTGATAATTGGTTAGAATCTACTCTTGCTTTCAACAAGACTTGTGTGTTCCAAGTAAAGATAGTTTTTATTCTACTTGTTGCATTAGGAATTGATCTTCTTATCAAAGATATTTATTTTGTGGCGAATTTCAATTTCATTCTTTAGCTTCTAATTAGTGTTGGTAGATACACTAGATATCTAGAGGTGCTATAGGGCAGATTTTTACCTAGGGTTTGTTCCATATCATCTTGTGTGTTGTGATTATAGTTTCTTCAAGCTTGGGGTTCCGCATCATTAGGTATCAGAGCAAGGCCAAGATAAATTCCTATTTATCTTGTTCTTTGTTTTTCTTTCTAGAGTCTTTGATTAGCTTATTGTTTTCTGCATTTTTTTTTCTTTTGTTCTTGAATTCTCCTTGTTCTTCATTATTCTTGGTGTTTTAGAGTTCCAAAAAAAAAAAGAATATAATTATATATGCAAAACAAAACAAAAAAAACAAAATCGTAGATAAAAAAAAGAAAAAAAAGATTGAAAGTTGGAATATTGAGATTGGTTGCTTGAATATTAGGAAAGTTAGTTATTCCTAATTGATTTCTGATTTTTATTATTCTATATTTCCTACTTTCCTAATTTATTTGTTTCATATTCTCATAGTTTCTTATTTTCTTACTTTCCTATTCTCATAGTTTCTTACTTTCCTTTTCTAAATTTGTTTAGTTTCCTATTCTCATTGTCTTGATTTTATAGAGTAATTATTATTTGTTTCATTACTCTTTTGTCCTTTTCTTTTGTGCCAATTTTGCTCTAGAATTGAACTTACTTTTTATTGTTAGGTTTAAATTTTGAAATTTTCTATTTTTGTTTTATATTTTTGTTTAAAGATAATTGGTTCTGAAGTGCAACATGGTGAACAAGGCTTGAGAGGTAAAAGGCTTGAGTGGTGAGCAGAAAAGAGGGTAAAAGCCAAATTTGTGTGAAACACGAGGGTTTACCATTGTTGAGTGAAACAGATACGGGAGTGTGTAAGAATGTCTAAAAAGGATAGAAAAGGAGTTTCTACTTTGGAAGAATAGCAAGTGGAAACACTGGATCCAAAGATCTTACGACAATCTTTGGAGGGTGAATATAGAAGGATGGAAGAGAGATTGACTTCTAGGATGGAAGAATCATTGAAATCTAGGATGGAAGAGATGATGGAGCAAATGAGGGAGATGACCATGGCCATGTCCAATAATACTAGAAGGGAAGGAACATGGCCCAGAAGACAAGATGTAAATATTTTCGATGAAGAAAAGTATGAAGTCCAAACCATAAGGAGAAGACCTAGGAGAGAGGAGCCAAGAAAGGGAAGGGATGACAACCTAAGTTACATTAAGATGCACATTCTGCCATTCAAGGGAAAAAGTGATGCTGAGGATACTTGGAATGAGAAAAGAAGGTAAAGTTAATATTTGATTGTTACAATTACTCTGAGAAGAATAAGGTTAAACTAGCTGTAGTGGAGTTCACCGACTATGCTCTAGTTTGGTGGGAGCAACTTATACAGTCAAGGAAGAGGTATAAAAAAGATCCGGTCTCAACTTGGGATGAGATGAAGAGAATTATAAGGAAGAGGTTTGTACCATCCTATTTCTATAAAGAGCTTCATCAAAAGTTGCAGAGACTCACACAAAGGTCTAGGTCCGTAAAGGAGTATTACAAAGAGATGTAGATGATTATGATAAGGGCCAACATTGATGAGGATAGAAAAGCTACAATGGCAAGATTTCTAAGTGGGATGAACAAAGATATTGCCAAGGTGGTGGATCTACATCCATATGTAGAGATGGAAGAAATGGTCAACATGGCTATTAAAGTGGAAAAGCAATTGAGAAGTGAAAGGTCATCAAAAGGGTTTTCAAGCTCCAATTCGAAGTGGGGTTCCAACTCGAAGTGGAACAAGTATGACAACAGGAAGAGAGAGAAAAACTTGGAGACCAAAGAGAAAATTGGAGATGCATCCAAGTTCAAGGATAAGAGTGCCAACCCAACAAGAGGTACTTCTAGACATAGGGAAATAAAATGTTTTAAATGTCAAGGGTTTGGGCATATTGCTTCCAAATGTCCAAATAGGAAAACTATGTTGATGAGGGGTAATGAAGTAATGTCGGAGTTTGAGTCCGATGAGGAAAGGCCACCATTAGAGTATGATTCTAGTGAAGAGGATGATGTAGAGTATCCCATAGTTGGAGAGTCCTTAGTAATTAGGAGGGTTTTAAATTTGATGGTGAAGGAAAAGGGACTAGAACAGAGGGAGAATATTTTTCATACTTGATTTTGTGGGTGGTAAAACATGCAGTTTAATCATTGATGGGGGTAGTTGTGCTAATGTTGCTAGTACTACGTTGGTTGAGAAGTTGAGACTAGTATGAGAAAAACACCATAACCCTTATAGGTTACAATGATTGAATGATAGTGGGGAGATTAAGGTAAATAAGAGAGTGAAAATTTCCTTTTCTATTGGAAAGTATAATGATGAGGTTTTGTGTGATGTAGTACCTATGCAAGCGGGGCATATTTTGTTGGGTAGATCATGGCAATCCGATAGGAGGACTATCCATGAAGGTTTTAAGAATAGGTATTCTTTTGAGCACAATGGAATAAAAGTCACACTTGCACCTTTATCTCCAAATGAGGTGTATATTGAACAACTGAAACTATCCAAAGTTTCTCCTAGGGATTTGGGAAGTGAGGCAAATAAAAGAATTGAGTGTAAAGAATTTATCTCCAAAAGAGGTGTATCTTGAATAATTGAAACTTTCCAAAGTTTCCCATGGGGATTTAAGAAGTGAGGCAAATAAAAGAATTGAGTGTAAAGAGGCCAATAGTGAAAAGAATAAAAATACAGGCCCAATGGTGAGTGATTGCACTAGTAATAAAAGAGGAAAGTGCAAGAGAGAAAAGTGAAAAGAGTGAAAAGAAAATGAGTTTTTATGCAAAAGAGAGAGAAATCAAAAGTGCATTCTTAGGAAACAAAGCAATATTGTTGGTGAGGTTTCGAGAGGTTTTGCTTTGTGAAACTAACCTTAACCCCGATTTGCCTAGTGTTTTTGTCTCTTTATTGCAGGATTTTGATGATGTTTTCCCGGAAGAGATGCCAACTGGATTGCCGCCATTAAGAGGTATTGAGCATCAAATAGATTTTGTGCCTGGAGCAAGCATTCCAAACCGACCAGCCTATCGTAGCAATCCCGAGGAAACGAAGGAGTTACAAAGGCAAGTGGAGGAGTTGCTAGCAAAGGGTCATGTTAGGGAGAGCATGAGTCCTTGTGCTGTACCAGTCTTATTGGTACCCAAGAAGGATGATACATGGAGGATGTGTGTCGATTGCCGAGCAGTGAATAAAATAACAGTAAAGTATCGTTATCTCATTCCTAGGTTAGATGATATGTTTGATGAATTGCATGGTGCTTGCTTATTTACTAAGATAGATTTAAAAAGTTGATACCATCAAATTAGGATGAAGCTAGGGGATGAGTGGAAAACTGCTTTTAAAACAAAATATGGTTTATATGAATGGATGGTTATGCCCTTTGGGTTAACTAATGCTCCTAGTACATTTATGCGATTAATGAACCATGTTTTAAGGGAATTTTTAGGGAAGTTTGTGGTTGTCTATTTTGATGATATTTTGATATATAGCAAAAGTTTAGATGACCATGTGATGCATGTTAGACAAGTGCTAGATGTGCTTAGAAAAGAGAAATTATATGCTAACCTTAAAAAGTGCACATTTTGTATAGATAGGTTTGTTTTTCTTGGTTTTGTTGTGAGTGCACAGGGTGTTGAAGTTGATGAAGAAAAGATCAAGGCTATCAAGGAATGGCCTACACCTAAGAATGTGACTGAGGTAAAAAGTTTTCATGGTTTAGCTGGCTTTTATAGAAGGTTTGTGAAGGACTTCTCTACCATAGCTGCTCCTTTGAATGAGATTGTCAAAAAGGAGGTAGGTTTTAAATGAGGTAAGGAACAAGAACATGTGACAGGACCCGCCCCGGAAATCCCTCCGGATTTCCCGGAAAGGCCCCGCCTGAGGAAGATTCCACCAGAACCCCTCGGGGCATCCGACAGAATCCTCCTCCGAAAGGGGATATAATCAAATAGACAAGTAAACAAAAATTGGACGAATAGTAAATAAGATATGAACGAAAGTAGATAAAATGAGCACCACAATAAATTAACGAGTCATAATGAATAAATAAGAAACAATGTATGAAGTAGGTGGAAATGACAGAGCCACTAAGAGTGATAGACAAAAGTATAAATAATACAAATCCAACATGAACAGAATAAGATCAGAGTCTAATACATAAGAAGAAGTAATAAACAGATGCGATAAGCGGATGCGATGCCGATGCGAAATGCCGATGGTAGTCCACGGGAACCTGCAACTAGGACCTAGGGAACGAAGTAAAAATAACAAAACGTGAGATATAAATATCTCCGTGAGTGCTCCTAGATAACTACAAAATACAATTTCAGCCGTTAAAACCTTTACACTCAAACCTCACGTCACTCAGTTGAAAGGTTCCCCGTTTTGAAAATCATTTCGCAAAACCCTCGGTTTATCCCAAATCTTTAAATCAATAAAAACGGTTTAGGGGCGAAAACGTCAATAAAAATCGGTTTAGGGGCAAAAACGTAATTTAAAACAATCATCAAAATCACGTACCAAACACTAAAAACGTAAATGAAATCCATAATAATTAATTGATGGTCAAACCCAATTTCATAAACGATCAAGCAAAAGGGTCAAAATCTGAAACCAAAGGCCATAGGCCACAATCCATAAAATCAAACCATCAATTTAAAATCAGAAACCAACCAATATAAAACCAAATCGGTATAAACTCAGCAAACAACAAT
>QANX01006588.1:5526-138501 GCA_003254975.1 Ochetophila trinervis
ATTTCTATATATTTAAATATTTAATATGTTTAATATATATATACATATATATTTCATTTTCTATATATAATATAAAATTATAAAATACATATATAGAAATATAGAATTGTATGTATATGTAATAATATATAAAATATAAGTTATTTATATATATACTAGCAATTTATATATATAAACATATATCATATAAATATTATATGCTAATTTTATATGATATATTTATACATATACAAATTTTATAATTTATATGATATTAAATTCTATATCTTAGTCCTATATAAATAACTTATATTTTATATATTATTACATATACATACAATTCTATATTTCTATATATGTATTTTATAATTTTATATTATATATAGAAAATGAAATATATATGTATATATATATTAAACATATTAAATATTTAAATATATAGAAATTCATAAATATATATATATATATATATATAAATATGGCATCATCAATTATGCTTTTAGCGATGCAAAACGATGCTAATTTATTATATTAATTGTCACAAAAAATGCTGTGTTGTAGAGAGAGAGAAAAAAAAAAGTTGAAAGATGGTTAAATATTAATTATTGCGGACAGGATAAAAAGTTGATGGACATATATATTGCATGAATTATATTTCTGCAGTTAAAATGTCAAGGTTGGGATTTATTCTGATGGGCAAAGGTTAAATATTAATTGGCAGAATTGGTTGCAGACTATCAGACACAGGTTTTCTAGTCTTAATTGGAAAATCACCTGGAATGCTAGGAATACTAATAAACTTGCTGATTTGGTTGCTAAGACAACATTGTCTTCTAATGTTCCTTTGTTTTTTGACTGTACAAATCTGAATGACTTTCCAACTGAATTTAGTCAACGTGCTGAACTATATACTGTGGAATGGTCTGTTGCTTTGTAATCCCCTTTTTCCCTGGGCCTTCTGTGCTTAATGCAAGCTTTGATTACCAAAAAGAAAAAAGAAATAAAATTTAAAAGGAAAAGTCAAGGTTGGGATTTATTCTTATGGGCAAAAGTTGGCGCCGCTAAAGGAAAAGTCAAGGTTGGGAGTTATTCTAATGGGCAAAGGTAGGCGTCACTAAACGTGATTAAGCGACGTGAAGCGTGGCCAATCCATATATATATATATATAATTTATAATCTAAAATCTAAAATTTAAACATTAAAAATTATATATTGAATATATATGTATTATTATTATGTATACTAAATTGAGTTTTATAATTATTAGCGACACCAGCATCGTTTTTTTTCAAATTGGCAATGCGAGTATCGTCTTTTCTTAAATTGGCGATAGTTGCCAATTTGAAAAAAGACAATGCTGGTGTCGCCAATTATAGATAACATGCAACACCAGCGTCGCTAATAATATCAATTTGATCTTCTTTCGTTGCAAATGCTTTTTGCAGCATAAAGGTTTCGTAATAATGTTAAACATTTGTCGCAAAATATAATTTAGGTGTCGCTAATTATGTTTCGTGCCTAATTAATTAGCGACATGTTAAGTTCTTGTGTCGCAGATTAGTTTATCGTGCAAATTTTTCACAACATATGTAGAATATGTGTCGCGGAATGTATTTGGCACGCAAATATTTCATGACACTCTTCAAATGCGTGTCGCTGATTATGTTTGGCACGTAATTTTTTAGCAACATTTGTCGAATGCATGTCGCTGAATCTTTTTTGCGCCGCTGACAAAACATTTTGGCTACGTTTTTGTGTCATTATTTTGTTCAAATAAAGAAGATGCAATTTTTTTGTGTCGGAAATTAGTTTTTCTTGACATAAATTTTTTTTACGTTATGCATTTGGTGTCATCTATTCACAATTTTGGCGTAGTGCTAATTGGACTAAGGATAGCTATGTTTATTTTAAACGGTAGAATATTTTAGGATACAAAATATATTATAGTTCGTGGGGTAATCAAGCATTGGCACTTCTTTTGCCTATATAAGAATCATAGTGAGACTCTCCTAATATACTAGCATGAGTTTGTATGTACCTAAGAGCATTTGTAATTTGATTTTCTTAACAATGGATTTTCAGCAAAACCTAAATCTTTTTGTACAACCATATCAACTATGTCAATGGTTTTCTTTAAATAGGTTAGTTTGATGTACCAGCACCAACACCAACAAATACAACACTAATAAAAATAATTTCAAGTGTAGATGCAAGTGGCAAACTAATTAAGTCAACTTCACTTGACGAATAATAATAATAAGAAATGGTCACCAACAAGAATAATAATGATAATAATAATAATAATAATAATAATAACAATAAATGGTAGGCCCTACCAGAACTGCAAAGCAGCTCAGGCATGGAGATTTATTAAAAGTAAAAAACAGAGTTTACAAGAAAAAATAAAACCAGTAGGTGAACACCAACAACCTACAGCTGCCTGATCTCATAAAAACCTGACAGAAGAAAAATCCCTGAAGAGAAAACAACTGTTAGAAAAAAGAGTGCCAGGGTGTTTAAATAACTAAAATCCATAATCCATATAAAAAACCTTAACAAAACCTAAAAGCCTGACCACCCATAATATCATCTTTATGAGCACCAAAGATCATCCTGAGTTGAAATAGCATACTTAGAAAGAATATATGCTACCTGATTCCCCTCATGAAAAATATGAAAAAATCTTAAAATGAATTGTGCGCACAAACCTCAAACATCTAGACCGCTGGGCTTGATACTTCCAAAGAACTTGAAGTAGATCTGCCTCAAAAGACCGAGCACATAAGTGGAGTCATACTCAATCCAAAGATGATCTCAATTATAATGCTCTGCTAGCTTTAAAGCATGCAAAATTGCCAAAATCTCAGCTTCAAAAGTAGAAACCAACCCCAAAGGAATTGCTAAAAACCCTTTGTAAAAACCTCGGGAAGTCCGAAAAAAACCACCTCTACCACCAAGACCCGAACACCTATTAGCTGCACCATTAATATTGACCTTGATCCAAAATGACATCGAAAGGTTCCACATCATAGGAATAATCTTAGGAGCTTTAGGAGGAATTGCCTTAATCCCTAAATTCTGACAAACCAATAAAGAGTCAACCAAATTAACCATATGACCTGAGTGCAAAGGATTTGCCTCAGGCTTTGCAGAAACCTCCAAAATCAGAGCTGAATCTTTTTCTGCCAACAAGTGTTGGAGCCCTTCATTCGCTTCATCAATTGTATCCAAAGATTCCTCATATGCTCTATCCGCCCAAGATTTTCTGAGATTCTCACAATGAATCACATTCAACTCCTCCATATTTGCAAGACAAAAATCTAGAAATTCTGAAGAAACCCATTGCAAGGCAGAGGGCTGCCCATCAGATAAATTATCCTTGTCATCAGAAAGTAGAGCAAAAGTATTATTAGTGGAAACTCCAGCCCTATCCACCAACTGTTGCCCTACATTAACACACCTAACCCCCTTTGCCTTCCTAAAAACCACCACCACCTCCAGTATCTTTGCTGCTGTTGAACCCGACTTAGAAGCCACAATTGCCGTCTCACCTAACTTAGTAACCACCTTAGTCGCCAAAGGGACCTTCTGAGCAAAAACTTGCTTATACTTCGTATTTTTTGAAACCTAAAAAGAAATACCTTCTCGTTGTAAGAGTCTACAAGAAGCAAGTGCATGACCAACATTATTGCATGAAGAGCAAAACAACAGCAATCTTTCATAAAAATTTCAACTTCATAGTCCAAACCATCTACATCTAGCACAATGAAATTAGGAAGATCCAAATCCATATCCCCCATAATCCGAGCATAGTGACCGAAATCACTATTGAGTGTAGCCTCATCAAATCTTAAAGGAACTCCCGCCCCTTTAGCAATATCCGAGAAAGCTTGCGGATGCCAAAAAGCCCAATTCAAACCAAGTAGCCAAACCACACTTGAGCATTAGTGGATTTTTGCACAACCGGATTAAACTCAAGTGTCTATTCCTATAAACAGACAATACCTTGTTTTGTATTAAAAGAACCCCGAGCCCAAACTAATGCCTTATCCTCTGCCAAATGAAGAAGGACTTGGAAGAAACCCTTCCCTAAAGATATTGGATGCCCCATACTGTAGAAAGATGTTGCTTCAAAGTGTGCACCTTCCATGGCGTGTCTTCTTTGGCCAGAATCACCCAGATAATCAAAGAAAACTGACACATATTCATCTGATTCTACAACGCATGTTGATTGATCTTCATGGTATCCACTGAGGTAGGAGGGACAATAGCTGTAGACTTCCCCATAATTGCCTGAGCATAGGATCTTGAAGCAGGAGCTAAAGGTTTGGACGAAACTGTATTAGAAACAGTCAATTTTAGCTGGTTTTGAATTAATTGTTAATGAAAAGTAATGAATTATTGTATTTTTCTATATTTAGAGAAAGAAAGGCAAATGCTGGAATTTTTTGTATTTCTGTGTAATCTTTACTGAGAAAATCATATATGGAGCTACACTTGAAGGTTTTGTGCAATTCCAATTGCAAATAATTTCTAATTCACTAATATTTAATTATGTAAAGTTTCATTGCAATTGGATTGGCCAATAAGTATCAGCTTGATTTACAAGATCAACATTTTCAACAGTTGCGGGATACTTACACTATTTTGGGAAAATTTGAATTTGAATGCCTTCCAGATGTCCATTTTGTGCAATCAAGATATTCCTGGAAATATAAGACATAGACCTAAATTTTTCAACTAGAATAAGGGAATTCGGAGATCATTTGGTCATCCAAAGTGTACTTGGAATCTTCCTGACGTACATTGAAGTTATAAAAGGAAAGTGTCTTTGCCTACTAGGATGACACCTATGCATGGACTGCCACATCATCACTCTCCAGCCAAATGTACAATTATTACCACATCATATGCCACATGGGAGGTCATATTATTCTAATTATATTAATTGGAATAATAATTAGAGAATGAATTAAAATTAAAGAGAAATTGAATTCCTAAAGGGATTTGGATTGTTTCCTTATCTAAGTGTGAATGAGAGGCACCAAATGACCTAAACAACCCTAGAGGGCTGGCCATATTGAGGAATTATATGACTTTATGATTGTGATAATATATTATCTCCTACTAGATTGGAATAATATCTAGGGTTGGAGAATGACTCTAGGATTTTTCCTAGGTTAAACATTTCCTATAAATACCATGCACCTTGAACCAATTAACTCACCATTCACTTTTTACCACACCATTCAGCTACACAGCCATTCCACCATTCTTTCATAATTCTTTTACACGACAAAGAGGTTGGAGTTCTAGGTTTTTATTTTAGTTTTTGAGGGTTTCTACATAGAAAAATTCAGCTACACTAGTTCTTGATCAAGGGGGATTTTCGGTCAGCACTTGTGGAGAACTTCAACCTTGCTCTTGAGGCATTTTTTGGACAAGCAAGAGAATGAGGATGGGAGACCAAATTCGGCAGCCATCAACTATTGGATTTGTTTCTCTATTCTCAATTCTTTTTGTTATTTGATTTATGTTTTCTTTAGAATATTTGATGGCTATTCTTAAGAACATGTGTAACTAATTAATGACAACTTTGACAAGAGCTTATTGGGTTTGCATGTCTTAGGGCTTAAATTTCGGTATTAGATTATGAATAATTAAATACCTTGTGCTTGCTAGACTATAATGCAATGAGAAATCAACTTTTAGTTACTTGTGGTCAAAGAGGGTTAACCTTATGAATCTATCATGCATTAGGGCTAAATAGGAGTAATAATGATCAAGTCATAATTCTTGTTTCATCAAATCCTTGAACTTTCTCTTGCTGCTGTGACTCACTTTTACACTTGCTTTCATTTTAATTATTGCTTTGCTACTTAACAACAATCAACCAAACAAGCAAACTACTTTTACTTTTATTAATTTGATTAACAATTGATTTATTTTCAAGATTAGAGACATTATTCCTCGTGGGTTCGATATCGGTTTTTCTCATTAAAACCAGTTTATTACTTGTTGATTCGTGCACTTGCGAGTTATCAATTTTCACCACAACAAGTTTTTGGCGCCGTTGCCGGGGAATAATTATTTCTAGTTTTGATTTAAATTTAGGGTTATTATCACTGAAGGTCCGTAAACTATATCGTGTTTTACACTTTCGTTCTAAAAGTTTTTTTTTTCTCACTTCGATCCTCAAACTCATATTGTCGTATTACCGTAAGTCATTTTTTAAGTTTCCATCCATTTACATCGTTATAAAGCACGTGCAATGGACATGAGGTCAATTTTAAGGGTAAAATTGTAATTTTAGATATATTTTTTATCACTATAGTTCCCTAAACTATATCGCTATTTACATTTTCGTCCTAAAACGTTTTTTTCACACTTTGATTTCCAAATATATATTTCACTCAGAAAAGCTTGCACATGAGGTTCACATTGATACCTCTCTCAATGTTACTCTCTCTCCTCCATGCAAGGTTATTATTTTCCTTTCTTTCTCTAGCTTCATTTTCAAATACAAAAAAAAATAAAAAATTGATCAAAAGGGTTTTGATTTTGAAAACAAAATTGTGAAATATTTAGTATGTGTTGGAGGTTAAATTTGAATAACTAAATGGTAGAGAATTTTGGTAGTTGATTGCATAAAACGACATCGTTTTAGTTTCTGTCATTTACTTTTAAAATATTAAAAAATAAAACAACATTGTTTCGATGTGATCTATGACACGACATCGTTTCAGTCATCTTCAAGTTGGGAATGAGTTTATGTGTCGTCTTATTTCAGGAGAAACAGGTCGCGTGACCCGTATCCATATTCGACCGGATCTTTCACCTTCGACCACATTTTCTAGTGATTTTCATACTATTTGTTTCATATTAACTTTAATGACATCACCCATGCATCGATTTGGCGACATATTGCTTGAAAACAAATACCCAAGCTTATTATGTAACCATCCATGGGTTTTTTTTACTTTTATTATGTTTTGCATTTCTCGTCATTTTCTCTACCTTTTAGTTATTGAAATTTAACTTCTACCACATATTAAATATTTCACAATTTTGTTTTCAAAATCAAAACCTTTTTGATCAATTTTTTTTTTCTTGTATCTACAAATGAAGCTAGAGAAATAAAAGAAAATAATAACCTTGTGTGGAGCAGAGATAAGTGTTAGGGTAAACCTCATGTGTAAGCTTTTCTGAGTGAAATATATGTTTGAAAATCAAAGTGTGAAAAAAAAATTTTTAGGACGAAAATGTAAATCGCGATATAGTTTAGGAATCTATAGTGATAAAAAATTCTAAAATTACAATTTTACCCTTAAAATAGACCTCATGTCCATTGCATGTGCCTTTTAATGGTTTAAATGGACAAATAATTCAAAAAAGACTGACAATGATACGGGAATATGAGTTTAAGAATCAAAGTTAGAAAAAAATAGGACGAAAGTGTAAAACACGATATAGTTTAGGGACCTTAAGTGATAATAACCCTTAATTTTATTGTTGATTAAATTACTGTTTTTTGTTTAATTTTTGTTTTTGTTTTTGTGTAGATTTGGTTTGACTCATCAAAGAACAACAATTGGACAGCTTTCTTGGATCCAAAGCAATCCAATTCAACTTTGAAGAAGGAGGAAATCAAAGTAGCTAAGTATTTTAATTTGTGTGTTTAGGTTTTATTAATTGTTTCCGGTTTAAAAAAAAATTATTTTTGTTTGCTGTTTTTATTTGTTTTGGTTTTTAGGTTTATTTTACTGTACTGAATTTGAGTTTTGTTTAGCTGTTATTTGTTTAGTAAAAAAAAAATTTAATTCAGAAAATCAAAATTGAAAAAAAAAAATTAACTGCACTTTTATTTCTGTTTTAATTTAATTTGCTTGCTGTTTTTAGTTTTATATTGCTTTAGGTTTGTGTTTTCTTTGATTTTAATTTGGTTTGCATTTAAATTTAATTCTTTTGATTTATTTAGTTTCTATTATTTTGATTTTTAGGTTTAATTTTAGTTGCTGTTTTTTCTATTTTGTTAGTTTAATTTTCTGTTTTTCGTTTGTCTTTCTGTTTCTTTATGTGTTTATTTCTTTTATGAGTTTACCTTTTAATACTGAACTGTATAAGAGAGATTTGAGGAGGTTAAAGAGAAGCGAAGTTAGAGAAACTTTGTTTAGTAATATCGAAAGAGAGGATAACATGGAAAACCAGAGTAACCCAGTAGTTCCTGAAGTTCCTAATAATAAAGGTTATAGGACCATTAGGGACTATGCTGCACCTAGAAGGGTTGAGGATATGTCTTGTATTAGGAGACCACCTATTTATACACCTAGCTTTGATGTCAAACCTATTACTATGTCTAGGCTTAACAACTATCAATTTGGAGGGTTACCTAGCTAGTGAGGATCCTAACCAACATTATCAAATTTCTGTGATGTATGTGAGTTAGTAAAGTATAATGGAATTATTGAAGAAGCTGTTAAACTTAGGTTGTTTCTTTTTACCTTAAGGGATAGAGCTAAAAGTTGGTTATAGTCTTTACCTCCAAGAAGTATTATCACTTGGGATGATTTAGCCTTTAAATTTTTAAATAAATTTTTCCCACCTATTAAAACTGCCAAGCTTAGGAATGAGATAAACACTTTTCACCAATTAGATGGAAAGTCTTTGTATGAAGCTTGGGAGAGGTTAAAAGAATTACTGAGGAAGTGTCCACACCATTGGATGCCCATATGGAGTCAAATCCAAACATTTATAATGGATTGAACTATTTAACAAGAAATAGTGTGGATGCTGCTGTAGGTGGTGCCTTGATAAATAAGTCTCACAAGGATGCATACGGCATATTGGAAGAGATGACAATCAATAACTCACAATGGGCAAGTGAAATGAGCCAACATCCTAAAAAGAACATAGCTGTCCATGAAGAGGATAAGATAGATAAATTAAGTAGTCAATTCTCACAAAGCAACTTAAAACCTTGCGTTCCAACAATTTAAATAATATTTCCATTATTTCTAATTTTAATTGTTGTGAATATTGTGGGGATAACCATGAAAGTATTAATTGTCATTTAGGAAATCCTATGGAAACTAATGATGTTAATTTTGTAGGGAATTTCCGACAAGGCAATAGCAACAACAACCCCTTCTCCAACACTTACAATCCAGGATGGAAACACCATCCAAATTTTTCATGGAGAGACAATTCAAACACCCAAGGAGGACAACAAAAAAAGATCTATCAACTTCCATCTCAACAACACCAACAATTCTAGTCCTTGAATTTCCAGAAAAATTCTCAACCTCAATAACAATCTATTTGGTAAAGATGAAGGAAATATTAAAAGGTGTGGGAACTCAAGTCATTCAGAAAAATCATCATAAGAGGAATATTAGAAGCATATTAAAGCTATTGTTTTGAGAAGTGGAAAACAATTAGAGGAATGTCCAAGCATTAAAGACAACATATATATACAGCTTCCAACGCAATTGAAAATCTCAAGTACAGGCAAGGAAGTCCATGAATCGAACCTCTTACAAACGTTCCAAGTCCAACCAAAGGAAACACTTCACAAGATAGAATTGATGCTTTTGAACCTCAACAATTCAAATACATTCCTCCACACGCAAAAAGAACTGAGAATCAACAAGAAAAGCATAAACAAGATGTACTCATCCAAGAGGAAAGTAGAGGAGATAGTCAACCCAAGCAGAAAAAAAGGGATGCTGAGCCAACTATAATAAAAAAATGCTGAATATAAACTTCCTCATCCTCCACATTTTCCTAATAGACTTAGAAATGCTAAGTTAGATAGGAAATTTAATAAATTTTTGGATGTGTTTAAGCAGTTGCATATTAATATTCCATTAATTGATGCCTTAGAGTCCATACCTAGCTACGCTAAGTTCGTTAAAGAAATTTTGAGTAATAAAAGGAGGTGGGAGAAGTATGATATGGTTACACTTACTGAAGAGTGCAGTGTGTTGTGGTATAATTTTGATTAACTCGCAAGTGCACGAATCAACAAGTAATAAAGTGGTATTATTTAAGAAAACCTGTATTGATTCCACTAGGAATAATGTCTCTAGTATTGAATTTAAAGCAATTGTCAATTAAACTAATAAAAGTAAAAAGAGTGTTGATTGATTGATTGTTGTGTAGCAAAACATGAATTAAAAGTAATCAATATTAAAATTGAGAACAAGGTAGCAAGCAAGTATTCAAGGTTTTGATGAAATAAGGATTATGACTTCTCCATTATTACTCTTATTTAGCCCTAATGCATGATAGATTCATAGGTTAACCCCCTTTTAAACACAAGTGACTAGAAGTTAATTTCTTAATGCATTCTAATCTAGCAAGCACAAGGTATTTAATTATCTCGAATCTAAATACAAAAATTTAAGCCCTAAGACATGCAAACCCTATAAGATCTTGTTAAAGTTGTTACTAAGGCATGCAACACCACACTCTCTCTCCAACCAATATTGTCTCCAATTTAGCCACCGCACTTCAGACGGTATGGAGTTTTTGGTCAGACTTCCCAGGGGGTCACCCATCCTAGGAATGCTCCCACTGGAGCACGCTTAACCCCAGAGTTCTTCCAACTCTGAAGCCAAACGCTCTGAAAAAGGCCTTGATTGTTAAGAGAGTGTTTACTTTACATTTGAACCATTACCACATGACCCCCTTTTCACACCCAGGCGATGTGGGATTGGACACCCATCTCTGCCAGTAAGGTAGCCTGACAGTGCCTCGCACCCGCCCACATTTACTCTGGCTATGCCAGTAAGGTAGCCTGCCAGTGCCCTTTGCACCTGCCCACACTTACTCTAGCTTTTTAGATCTGGGTCGTCACAATATCCCTTTTTTCTAAGCCAATATAAATACTTTATCTATCCACCTTTTCATGGAAGCATTAAG
Source organism: Ochetophila trinervis (assembly GCA_003254975.1). Taxonomy (NCBI): domain Eukaryota; kingdom Viridiplantae; phylum Streptophyta; class Magnoliopsida; order Rosales; family Rhamnaceae; genus Ochetophila; species Ochetophila trinervis. Next base: position 16,429 of record QANX01006588.1, read on the forward strand.
AACTACAATGAAATATTAACCTTAAGCATCAATCAAACTCAAATATGCATTAAATACTAAATAGTCATAATAGGGCTACATCATAATCCTCATAGAAAATTAGTTACACATCATCTCTATAATATCCATCAAATAATTAAGAGAGAACATAGATTAAATAACAAAGAGAATAAGAGTAAAGAATCAAATCCAAAGTTGATGGCTGCTGGATTTTAATCCTCAATCTTCTCCTCTTAGCTTCTCCAAACTATGATCCAAAATCACAAGGTTGATTTCTCCAAGGGGCTGGCCGAATTTCTCCTTCTTGATCTTAGCTTTTTGTAGCACAACTTCTCTATGTGAGAATCTTTAAAAGCTGAATATAAAACCAAGAAAAATTCTAATATTGCCATGAGAATGAGGAAAAAAGATTGAGAGATGCGGCTAGTGAATGCTATGAGAATGGTGCAGTCGTGTGGGCTGTGAGGATGGTGGTAGTGAATGTCTTTTGTATCTCAATGTTGTATGGTATTTATAGGAGAGGTTTAGGAGAGGTTTAACCCTAAAGTCCCTCTAAAACCTAGAAAATATAGGAGATAACATATTTACATTATCTCAAACTCCTATAATTCCCCTTTATGGCCGGCCACCTTAAGGACAAAATAGTATTTTGTGTCTCATGTTCACACTAGGATTTAGGAAACATTCCATATCTCCTTAGGAATCAAATTTATCTCTAACTCTAATTCCTTTTATTCTAAATATTATTCCAATTAATATAATTAGAATAATATGACCTCTCATGTGGCATATGATGTGGCAAAATTTGTACACATGGCTGGAGTATGATGGCATGGCAGTCCAATCATAAATGTCATCATAGTAAGCAAAGTTATTTTCCTTTTATATCACCAGTGGCCCTCAGCATATTCCAAGCACACTTTAGATAACCAAATAAACTCATAATTCACTTATTCTAGTTCAAAACGTCAGGTATATGTCATAGCTTTCCAGGAATATCTTGTTTACACAATTTGGACATTGGGAAGACACTCCAATTCCAATTTCTCCGAGCATATTCCAAGCACACTTTAGACACTCTGCACCTGTTGAAAATATTGATCTTGTAAATCAAATTGGTACTGATTGGCCAAACCGATTGCAATGAAACTTTATAGAATTGATTCCTAGTGAATCAGGAATCATTTTCAATTGAAATCACACAAAACCTCAAAGTGTAACTCCAGATATGATTTTCTCAGTAAAGATTGCACAGAAATATAGTAATTCTGTTTCTCTACAAATGGCGGATAGAAGCATAAAAAGACCACGAGGAATTCTTGAGGATGTGCTAGTCAAGGTAAATAAGTTTATTTTCCCTACAGATTTCATAGTCTTAGATATGGAGGAAGATGAACATTTATCAATCATATTGGGAAGACCATTCTTAGCCACTGGCCAAGCCCTCATTGATGTGCAAAAAGGTGAGCTCACTTTGAGAGTACCGAATGAGGAGGTAAGCTTTAATGTTTTCAATGCTTTGAAATTTACTGACATTGATGATGCGTCTTCCTCTTTCTATGTGATTGATGTTTGTGACACTTTGATCAATGAACATGTAGAGGAAAGTATAGAAGAACCTCTAAGGTTAATTTTAGATGGAGTAGACCCTATTGAGGAAGAAAAGAAGATGGTGAATTTTATGAGAAAATATGAAGATTTAGGTGAAAGAGAGCCTAGTAAAGAACCATCTTTTGAAAAACCCCCAATTTTATATTTGAAACCCCTTCCCAGTCATTTAAAATATGCCTTATTAGGGAATAATGAGACTTTACCTATTATTATTTCTTCATCCTTAAGTAGTGATCAAGAGAGTGAGCTATTACAAGTTTTAAGGAAGCATCGAATTGCCTTAGGATGGACTATAGCTGATATAAAAAGAATTAGCCCCTCTATTTGTATGCACAAAATACTTATGGAAGAAGATCATAAACCGAGTGTAGAAGCTCAAAGAAGGCTGAACCTTAATTTGAAAGAAGTGGTGAGGAAGAAAGTTCTCAAACTTTTAGATGCTGGAATTATTTATCCGATTTCAGACAGTGAGTGGGTTAGTCCTGTGCAAGTAGTACCAAAGAAAAGGGATATAACTATGATAGAAAATTAAAACAATGAACTTATTCCTACTAGGTTAGTGACTGGATGGAGAATGTGCATAGACTATAGGAGATTAAAAAAGCCATTAGGAAAGACCACTTTCCTTGACCTTTTATTGATCAAATGCTTGAAAGATTAGCTGGTCATGAATATTATTGCTTTCTGGATGGATACAGTGGTTATAATCAAATTGCTATAGCACATGATGATCAAGAAAAGACAACATTTACATATCCTTATGGAACTTTCACATATAGGAGAATGCCTTTTGATTTGTGCAATGCGCCTGCCACTTTTCAAAGATGTATGATGGCAATTTTTAGTGACATGGTATAAGATATTATTGAAATTTTTATGGATGATTTTTTAGTGTTTGGTGATTCTTTACCATGTGTTTAAATAACTTGTCTAAGGTTCTCCAAAGCTGTGAAGAAACTAATCTTGTGCTAAATTTGGAAAAATGTCATTTCATGGATCAAGAGGGAGTCGTTTTAAAGGCCTTGAGGTAGATAAAGCAAAAGTGGAGGTAATCTCAAAATTGCCGCCACCCATAAATGTTAAGGGAATTATGAGTTTTTTTAGGACATGCTGGGTTTTTGAAGATTTACCAAAGACTTTTCCAAAATTTCTAAACCACTTTGCAATTTTTTGAATAAAGATGTGCCTTTTGATTTTGATGACAAATGCATGCATGCTTTTAATGTGTTAAAAGAAAAGCTTACATGTGCACCTATTATTGTTGCTCCTGATTGGAATTTACCATTTGTTATCATATGCGATGCAAGTGATTATTCTGTAGGTGCTGTGTTAGGATAAAAAAAAATGTAAAAATGCATGCTATTTATTATGCTAGTAATATACACTAAATGATGCTCAACTAAATTATACCACTATTGAAAAAGAGATGCTTGCCATTGTTTATGCTTTTGACAAATTTAGGGCATATTTGTTGAGTTCAAAGACTTTAGTGTATACTGATCACTCTGCCATAAAATATTTAATGACTAAGAAAGATGCTAAGCCTAGGTTGATTAGATGGGTTTTGTTACTCCAAGAGTTTGATGTTCAAATTTTAGATAAAAAATGAGTAGAGAATTTGGTGGCAAATCATCTTTCTAGGCTAGAATGGGGGGAAAAGAAAGAAGAAAATGAGCATGAAATAAAGGAAACTTTTCTAAATGAAAAGGTATTTCAAGTAGGAAGAATTATTGAAGATCCTCGGTTTACTGATATAGTGAATTATTTGGTTTCTAATGTTATGCCTTCCAATCTAGAGATGCCTTATGAAAAGAAGAAACTTTTAAGAGATGTAAGAACCTACTTTTGGGATGATCCTATTTTATTTAAATCTTGTGCAGATGGAGTTTTAGGAAATGTGTCCCTAGAGAGGAGGTTAGGTCTATAATAAATGGTTGCCATAATAGTGACTATGGGGGTCATTTTGGTGTCAATAAAACGGTTGCTAAAATTTTACAGTGTGAATTCTATTGGCCAACTATGTTTGAAGATCATGTTTTCATACAAGCTTGTGACAGGTGCCAGTGAATTGGAAATATCTCCAAATGGAATGAGATGCCTTTGAAGAATATCATGTTGAAATTTTTGATGTTTGGGGAATTGATTTCATGGGTCGTTTTCCTACATCTTTTGGGAATATTGGACAAGTGGAGATTTCAAATAGGGGGATCAAGAGGATCTTGGAAAAGACTGTAAATGCACAAAGAGAGATTGGTCGCATAAATTAGATGATGTTTTATGGACTTATAGAACTGCATTCAAGACTCCTATTGGTATGTCACCATATAGGTTAGTATTTGGTAAGACATGTCGTCTTCTTGTAGAGTTGGAGCATAAAGCATATTGAGCAACTAAGTTTTTTAACTTTGATACTCAAGCTGTGGGGAAGCATAGACTGTTGCAGTTGGATCAACTAGAAGAATTCTGCATGGAAGCTTATGAGAAAGCCACGATTTATAACGAAAAGACTAAAAAATGGCATGAGAAGAGGATTGGTAGGAAAGACTTCTATGTAGGAAAATAGGTGTCAAAGAAGAGAAAATCAATGGAGAAGCATAAATGGGTAATCGGCCTAAAGGGAGCTTTATAAGCTTAGAATTTGCATTCCATCAAATGGGGAAGCTTTCTTTACCCTTACTCTTTATTATGTTTAATTTCTTTGTTTTTAACATAAAGGACTATGTTCATCTTAATTTGGGGGTGGTTCTTTTTGTTATAAAGTTTTTTCTTTATTTTTTATTTTTAGGTTTAGTTTTTAAACTCTTGATTTTTGCTTGCGGATTTTTGTTTGTTTGTTTTAGTGGTGTTTTTAAATATTTTGATGAAGCCTCTGATTTGAATATGATTGTGAATGAATTGATTCTTAGGTAGTGGAATTGTTTTTGTGTATCTCTAATGCCTAAAGTTAAATTCATATGTTGTTTTGAGCACTTTATTAAATATTCATGATTTAGATTGTATTTTGGAGAAGGCTTTCATTAATTTAGAATGATTATTTTTGAACTCTAGAACTTGCATAGTTATTGCTTGAGGCAAAATCCTAGAGAGGCGCAATACTTTGGATATGATTTAGGCCATTTTTTATTTGAGTTTGAGCCTTTATGACCTACCTTTGAAATATTTATCCATTAGTACCATGTTTGAGCCATTTTTAGGATGCATAAAATATTGCATATGTGAGCCTTTTTATTCTTTAAACCACTTTGACTTACCTTTTCAAGCCAAAATATATTTTCCTACCATTTATTAAAGAAAGCTTATGATGAAATGGATATATGCTTATAAATTTGTATTTGGTGGAGTAAAGTAGAAAATAATTTGGGGGTGGTTGATGATGGTGAGATTTGGCTATTATGAATCTTTGATGTGGAGAAAGAAGTTTGAGCAAGGTATGAAAAACAACAATTTGGGGGTTAGAAGGAAAAAGAAGAAAAAAGTGAAAAGAAAAAGATGTTGAAAAGGAAAAAAAAATATTGTGAAAAAGAAAGATGGTTTGTGAAGTTTGAAGGAAGGGAAAAAGAAAAGTGTCTTTGAAAGAAGAAAACAAAAAGTTTTATAAGCATACTATTCATAAGTTTTCTTTCTTTAAATTTTATTTTCCTATCATTTTCTTTCTTCTAATCATTACCCTTTAGCCTTTAAATTACAAGCTTATAAAGTCCTAATGATTCAAGGTAATGCATTTATCTACATTAGTGGAGAGCTATTAATTATTTCAAACATATGATGGTTCATATTTTACAATCTCTATTTAAGTGGATTTATTCAAATGCATGGCATTGAATGTATTATTTGATTTCACACACACACTTGAAAGTATTGATTTTGTTGAATAGAAGATAAGGTGTTGAGACGCATGATTACTTGGAAATTACTTTTGAATTAATATGATGGTGCAATCTTTGAGGAAACCTCATCAAGGTATTTTGGGATTTTATAGTAATTGTGTTTCTTTCTTTCTTTGCTAGGGACTAGCAAAGTTCAGTTTGGGGGTATTTGATAGGCATAAGAAGTTACTGTTTTTATACCCTATTCTATATTGGATTTTAGTTGGTTTTGAATTAATTGTTAATGAAAAATACTGAATTATTGTATTTTTCTATTTTCAGAGAAAGAAAGGTAAATGCTAGAATTTACTGTATTTTTGCGCAATTTTTATTGAAAAAATTATATATGAAGCTACACTTGGAAGTTTTGTGCCATTCTAATTGCAAATAATTTCTGATTCACTAATATTTAATTTTGTAAAGTTTCATTGCAATTGGATAGGCCAATATGTACCAGTTTGATTTACAATATCAACATTTTCAATAGTTGCGGCAAACTTACACTCTCTTGGGAAAATTAGAATTTGAATGTCTTCTTGATGTCCATTTTGTGCAATCAAGATATTCCTGAAAATATAAGACATAGGCCTAAATTTTTCAACTAGAATAAGGGAATTTGGAGTTCATTTGGTCATCCAAAGTATACTTGGAATCTGTCTGACGTACATTGAAGTTATAAAATGAAAGTGTCTTTGCCTACTAGGATGACAACTATGCATGGATTGCCACATCATCACTCTCCAGCTAGGTGTACAATTATTACCACATCATATGCCATATGGAAGGTCAAATTATTCTAATTATATTAATTGAAATAACAATTAGAGAAGGAATTAGAATTAAAGAGAAATTGAATTCCTAAAGGGATTTGGATTATTTCCTTATCTAAGTATGAATGAAAGGCACCAAATGACCTAAACAACCCTAAAAGGCTGGCCATATTGAGGAATTATAGGAGTTTATGATTGTGATAATATATTATCTCCTATTAGATTGGAATATATCTAGGGTTTCTCCAATGTTAAACATTTCCTATAAATACCATGCACCTTGAACCAATTAACTCACCATTCACTTCTTACCACACCATTCGGCTACACAGTCATTTCACCATTCTTTAACAATTCTTTTACACGGAAAGGAGGTTGGAGTTCTAGGTTTTTATTTTAGTTTTTGAGGGTTTCTACATAGAAGAATTCGGCTACACTAGTTATTGATCAATGGGGATTTTCGGCCAGCACTTGTGAAGGACTTCAACCTTGCTTTTGAGGCATTTTTTGGAGAAGCAAGAGAAGGAGGATTGGGGACCAAATTCGGCAGCCATAAAATATTGGATTTGTTTCTCTATTCTCAATTATTTTGGTTATTTGATTTATGTTTTCTTTAGAATATTTGATGGTTATTCTTAAGAACATGTGTAACTAATTCTCTATAACGATTATGATATAGCCCTATTGTGACTATTTAGTTTTTAATGCATACTTGAGTTTGATTCATATTCATGGTTAATATTTCATTGTAGTTCTTAATGCTTCCATGTGGATAAATCAAGTATTATATGGCTTAGGAATAAGGGATATAATATGGATGGGCAATGAATTACATGGTCATAGGAATATTGCATGCCTTAGTGACAACTTGGACAAAAGATTGTTGGGTTTGCATGTCTTAGGGCTTAAATTTTGGTATTTAGAATATGAATAATTAAATACGTTGTGCTTGTTAGACTAGAATTCATTGAGAATTCAACTTCTAGTTACTTGTGGTCAAAAAGGGATTAACCTTATGAATCTATCATGCATTACGGCTAAATATGAGTAATAGTGGTGAAGTCATAATCCTTGTTTCATGAAATCCTTAAACTTTCTCTTGCTGCCGTGATTTATTTTTACACTTGCTTTCATTTTAATTATTGCTTTGCTACTCAACATCAATAAACCAAACAAACAAACTGCTTTTACTTTTATTAATTTGATTAACAATTGATCTATTTTCAAGATTAGATACATTATTTCCTGTGGATCGATATCATTTTTTCTCATTAAAACCACTTTATTACTTGTTGATTCGTGCACTTGAGAGTTATCAATTTTCACCACAACACCTACCACCGTGAACGACTAGCCAAGAGGTTTGCAACGACACCGAATAAATGTTTCCAACAAGAAGCTTTAAGCAGAAGCCGAGAACTTCAACCTTATTGCCACCGTGAACGACGCCGAAAGCTGCAACTAGAAGAAGAGTAACGTCTGCAACTAGATGTCGAGGCTGACTACCACCGTGGACAACGCGAAATGCTTCCAACCAGCCCTAACCATGCCATCGCCGCTGCAAATCCGTAACTGACAGACCCAACTCCATCGAATAATAGTAATAATAATAATAACAACAACAACAACAATAAGAAATATTGCAAATTCTTATTGAATAACAATAATAATAATAATAATAATAATAATAATAATAAAAGGTTAAGTTGGTATATAAATATACTACAATCAATTTGAATGGGCAATTGTAGAAGCTTTCTCCTATCTATAAATATACTACAATCAGACTGTAAAGACAAAATTTGCCTTGCCAATTTTTTCTTAGATAGATCCTTTCTTTTAAATTCCAAGGTATTAAAATCCTAAAATCAAAAGTTAGCATAATATTTCCTTTGTATAAGTCATACAATTGTACAGAACATCACAAAGAGTGTAATACAATAACACAAAAACAAAGGCATAAAAAGTCTTTTAAAAATCTAAAAGTCAATATTGCGCAGCTTACACTGTTATTTACATTATTGCTAGAGATGTCAGTCTTTAAATTTGAATATGCATATATGAATCATATATATAAATATATGTATATATATGTATGTATATGAATTATATAAATCACATTGACTCTCCTAATATACAACATTGAGTTTTGTATGTAATTAAGAATATTTGTTATTTGATTTCCTTAATAATGAATCTTCTATAAAATATAAATATATTTGTAAAATCAGATTAACTAAGTCATTGGTTTTCTTATAATATGATAGTTTGATGTGGCAACACCAACACCAACACTAACACAACCACCAAAACCAACAAAAATAACACTAATAACAACAACAACAACAACAATAATAATAATAATAATAATAATCAGAAAAATTTACATGAAGAGCTTAGGATGTAGGCATCCCAACTAGATTGGCACCTCCTTACTCAAAGCTGAACAAGCAAGCTTTATTAAAAAGAAAAGGAAAAAGTAATAACCAAATCCAAAAATCACAATAAAAGAATGAAACTGGAAAAAAAAAAATATCACTAAAGTGAAATCTAAAACATACATGCAAAACTAGTCTAAACAAATCTATAAGCTTCTTGACCAGACAAATCCTCATGGTAAGTTGATGCACAAAAAGGTAGAATAGCTGTCCACTAAGTTGCCTGTGAAATCCCCATAGCATGCTTTAAAAGAATATATGCCACTTTATTACCCTCTCTGTAAATATGCAACACCTGAAACTGAATACTAGTAATTAAATCCAAGCAAAAAGATCAGCGTGTTTGAAATCTCCAAGGAACCTTGTCAGAATGAGTCTTTAAAAGACTCACCACATAAATAGAATCACTTTTCAACAAAATATGATGCCAAGATCTAACTTCCACACATTCAAATGCATACATAACAGCCAGCAGCTCCGCTTCAAGGGCACAAAGATCACCAAAAGACACCACAAAATAACCTGTTACAAAACCTCTACAATTTCTAAAAATCTCTCTTCGTCCTGCTAAACTCAGGCTACCCAAAGCTACCCCATTTGTGTTTACTTTATTCCAACTTGGCTGAGGAAAAATCCAATGGACAATAATTATTTTCGGAGCCTTGGGGAAAAAAGCTTCCACACCAAGTTGACAATCATTAACCAAATCCTAAGCAAAATTACACATTTTACCTGATTGCTTCAAATTTGCAAATTTAATTGCACCCGAGATAAAGGAAAAAGCCTTTGAAACTGGAATAAAAACCCCTGCATGCAAAAGATGATTTCTTGCAAACGAGATCATATTAAAACAAGAAACAATCCCAACAATCCACAAATTTAAAATTAGAGAACTATACTTCATACTACAGGCTAACAAAAACAAATCTAAGATTGTACCCGAAGTACGCACCTTTATTTGAAATTTTTTACCAAAGTAGTCCCACACAGCTGAAGCATAATCACAATGTAGAAAAAGATGATCCAGATCCTCCACCGCACCTTTACATAGATAACACTGAGAAACTAAAGCAATACCTCTCCTCATCAAGGCAGAATCAACTCGAAGACACTGCAAAAACAAGCGCCAACAAAATACACTTCTGGAAGGGGGATTAAAAGGTTTCCAAAGATACCATTCCCAACCACTAGCTACCCAAGAAGAATGTAAATGAAAATACAGATCCTTGCAAACAACAATCCCCGTTTTTGAATATTTCCAAACCAAACGATCAAGCTCCCAATTAGACACTTTAACTTCCTCAATTTTCCTAGCCACCTTAGGAAAATGCTATTTAAATTTCACCAAAAATAACCAATTTCCCTCATTATCCAAAAAAATGGCACACAGTTATATCTGGATCCCAAACAAAGTTGCTCAATTGAAGAATAGAAATAAAGGGTTGTCCCAACCAATTATTAATCCAAATTTAACCTTGGAATGCCGGCCAATGAGCCAAATACTCTCAGAGTATAAGTTTGCCATAATCGATCTTATGGAAGCCCAGATTGAAGATCTTAGATAAAAACGAGTTTGAAACTTACCTTTAAACCTAGCTTCGATAAAGTTAAACTCAAAAGAAATATTTGTCAAAATTTTCCAAGCTAAAAAGCTTAACAGCGTGGAATTGAAAAGCTTTAAATTCTCGATACCCAAACCTCCTAGCTTCAACGGTTTACAAGATTGAACCCAAGAAACATGTAACCTTGAAGAATCATTGATAGATCCTATCAAAATGAATTTATGAATGGATTTCTGCATAGATTTCAAAAGCTCCCCCGACCATTTATAAATCATGAAAGAATGAACAAAAGATGAAACTATGACCGAATTAACCAAATAGACCCGACCAGCCCACGCATCAAAATGGCCTAATATTTAATTTTGCAATCGGCTTATGATGTAAAACCTTAGGCTGACCCATAAACAAAATCACTCGTAAATACACAAAAGGAAAACAACCATGCTTCATACCAAGATTATCTAGAAGCTAAAATATGCTTATTGAAAAAGATGTGAGACTTCTCCCAATTTACATTTTGATTTTCCATGCTACCATAAATTGAAAAACCTACACTACCTTTCTGATATTGGCTGAACAACCTCTATAGAAAAGAAGAATATCATCGGCATACAAACATGAAAAGGAGTAGCAACACAACGGACAACCAAAATAGGAATCAACTCCTAATGCTAAACCTTATGCAACAAAAGATGGCTTAGAAAATCCTCTGAAATGCAAAATATCAAAGGCGAAAGCGGGTCGCCTTGTCTAACACTCTTTGTGCATGAAAAGTAGCCATAAGGAGATCCGTTTATAAAAACTGAAATTCTAGCAAAGGAAAAATGTTATAAATCCAAGCAAAAAAAATATGAGAAAACCCAAAAGCCTTAAGAACCGCATCCAAGAAATCCCAATTTAAATTGTCAAAGGCCTTTCGAATGTCTATCTTCATAGCGATATTACCTTCGTAACATTTTTGATCTAGTAAATTCACACATTCTGAAGCAGTTGCAATACAATTCTTAATGTGATGACCTTTGATAAACGCAAACTAATTCGGAGAAACCACTTTATGAGCAATGACTGCTAGCCGATTAGCTAGAATCTTAGTGATGACCATGAAGATAAAATTGTTAAGCATAATTGGTCGAAATGATCAATAGTAGCAGCATCTTTCACCTTTGGAATTAACAAACTTGAAGCTAGCTGACCATGCCTGAAGAAAAATTGGACAGCCTTACATATACAACAGCATTGAAAGAATAAACTAGAAAATCCATATGAACCAGGAGCACTCAAAGCATCCAACTCAAACACAGCAGATCTAACTTCCTCCAAAACATGGATTGCATATAAATAGAATTATCCTCTTTTGCCACCAAAGCAGGAATAATTTGATTTATAAGACCTGCATCCAATTGCCCACCTACCGGATGAGAAAACAAATCCTCGTAGAAAGAAACCACATGATCTCTAATTTGTCGATGATCTTGAATAAGCACCCCATCAATCAACAAAGAAGCCAATGGTTTGTTAATCTTCCTCAATTTCATCAACCTATGAAAATAAACTAAATTTCTATCTCCCGAATCCAGCTATTTAGTATGACATTTCTCTATTAAAAACATCTACCCACACCATGTAGACCAAAGTGATCAGTACTTGAACCTAGAATTTCAACGTCTTGTACATCATGATCATCACCCAAAGCAACAATACCATCAAAATTAACAAATTCCTCCCCGGACTAATGAATGTCACAAAAACCATCTAAAATGGAATCATAGCAGTCATCCTTCTCATGCTCCATCAAATCTGCCCCAAAAATCCTCGTAGGAGAAACGTCCGATGTCAATTGCACTGCCGAGACAGAACATGAAAGAGAAGAAGCAATTAAAAATCCCTGCCTGAAATCGCTAGAAGAGCCATCAACTCCTTAAACATGTCAGCCACTGAAGACCAACAGAAGTTTCCTTCTTCCTTAGACCTGCACCGGTGACTATAGCAATACAAACCGGCTCCGTGTGAACTACTGTTGAATGCCAGAATCAGAAGCCTCTAAAGTTGCAGACAACTGTAAACAAAACACATACAGTAACCATAGAACGAACTACGAAAACAGAAAGCAAAAGCCCCAAACCTGCACGTAACCACTGGAGAAGAAAACGACTGGCAAAAAACCAAACTGACCTACCGGTAAAAACCCAAACCCTAGTCGCCATCATCGTCACTCCAAAGAAATCAGAAAACCATCTTCTAATCTCTATCAATAATAATAATAACAATAACAACAACACCAACAATAATTTGCAAGTATAGTCCCTAATGTTTAGCGCATTTTACACACTTGACCTTTCTTTCTGGGCAGTTTGGTCCCACAACTTCATTACTTGTTGCACCATTTTGTCCTTTTGATGTTTCCGTTAAAAAGTATTAGCTAGTTGCAGTTATGATCCTTTACATTTTTTATATATTGTAGCATTGATCTTTTAATTTGTGGCTATTGATGCCAAATACCATTGCCACCTCACGTGACTCTTTTTAATAGATGAATGATGGAAAAATAGAATGGATGAAACATTGCAACATTTATTGAAGTTGTGGGACCAAACTGCCAAGAAAAAAGATAAGAGATAAATATGTAAACGGCGCTAAAGATCAGAGATTATTCGTACAAATAATCCTAATAATAATAATTTGAGCTATTGGAAATTTTTATTCAATAGCAATAATCATAATCATAATAATAATAATTATATTTATTATTATTACAATTATAATAATAATAATAAAATGTGAAGTTGGTATATAAACATACTGCATTCAATTTGACTTTTGATGGGCAACCATAGCAGCTTTGTCCTATCTATAAATGCCCAATTTGTAAATTGCAAATTTTGCCTTGCCATTTTTTTCTCAGGTAATTCTTTTCTCTTCAATTTCAAGGTATTCAACTTAAAATCCTCAAATTAAAAATTAGCAAAATCCTACCTCTATATAAATCATACAATTGTACAGAACATCACCAAAATAGTTATACAATAACACAAAAAGAAAGATATATAAAGTGTACGAGTAAATTAAAAGTCAATAATATGCAGCTTCTACTGTCATTTACATTGTTACTAATGCTGTCAGTCCTTACATTTGAATATGCATACATGGATAATATATATAAATATATGTATATATATATATATGCATGTTTATGTATTATATCTAGAAAATGAGGTATTCCATAAAACTTCAAGTTAAAATAAATATATCATAACTAACTTGATTTCCTCAAGGAATTGAAAAAGAAAAAAAAATATTATCAATGCACATATATTCCCAATATTCAAGAGTATCAACACGTTGTCCTACTGTATATGTTCCCAACAAAATTATGTACATTCCTTGTCAAGTTCTGGGAAATACAACTTTTCAAATTGCACCGAAACATTCATGGCTTGAAGAATCTGTATAGAAAATAGTTGTCGTACAAACCTTCTTGAAGCTTTTTCACGAATCCAACATTGATAATGATGGGGCTGGGAAATTATTTGGGTTGCTTAGAGCTAGGAAGAGAGGCTAGACAGAGTTGATCAGTTAAAAGAGCATTCAAAGAGATTGAAGCAGAATAGAGAAATGAAAGAGAATGAAGCATGAGAGAGCAATGGTAGAGAATGGAATGGGAAATTGTAACACACTCTAATTATACCCCTTAAATTAAGCATAACTAAAGTGGCTACAATTCATGTACTTACGAAAATGCAGATTTTTTTTTTTTACTTTTTGAAGGAAATAAATGCATTCAAATCACAAATATAAAAGATAGTTAGTTTATTCACAACGTAATAAAAGTAGTCAATACATAAGAAATAGCAACAATTAATGCAAACTAATAACTAAGAATCCTTTAACAAATATTAACTATTTCGCAACACTTATTTAGAGAAAAATACTTAATAAAGTATTAAAAACTAGTTCTCAATGTGCTGCCCAGATTCTTCTCGTAATTCTCAAGACTAACGCAAGCTATTCCTTATTGTCACCTAAAAGAGTCAATGTATGAAGAACGAGTTTACAAGTAAATTCAGTAACTTTCAGGCAATAAATAGTAGACATGTAAATGCCTACAATTTACTAAATACAACTATATAAAAGTTACACTTACTATTCAAGCTATGCAATAGTTATTTAACCAACAAACATAACAAAAGTAACTTAAAACATGAACATATAAATGTCACTTTCATACAAAAGTCATAAATTTTGGCCTATAAACAAATAGAATACGTAATCAATACTCATTTTTTTATTCATAGAGCATAGAAATTCATATAGTTGGATTTTCCATAGGTGTAGAACACCCCTTATCATAGTGTTTAAGTGTAAAATGTCCCATATCACAGTGGTTATGTGTAAATACACCTCTTATCATAGTGGTTAGGTGTGGAAACAACTCTTATCATACTGTGTGTGGCTTTTCATATTTTAGGTGCAAAGTACCAACAACCATCCATAACAAACCTAGACACAATATTGAACTTTGTGTCTAGTGCTCAGGTTTATTATTCATATATTAATTACAAAATAATTAAAGCATTTATTTTCTATGGTAACAAAGGGCATAATAAACCATAAATCATAATTTCATATAAGACAATAAACTAAAGCTTGCAAACTGAATCTTTCATGGGTTCATCAAGATTCGCATAATCATTCACCAAGCATTACCATATAGATTTTAGTGAAACTTTCTAGATCATTAATTAACATAATAAAGAATCTACATACTTATTTTTAAGTTAAGAAAAGCTCAATAACATATGAAAACTAACTTAACATTATAATGGACAAAATTGGAAAATAAACAATTAATGACCAAATATAAATAAGTCGGACTTGAAATTTTTATATAAAATACTAGACATATGGAAGAAGCAACTGAAAATTTTCAGCTTATTTAGAGTATGTTAGACTCATCAATAAAATAGAACAAGGATCGAAATCGGTTCACATTGCAAAACTTCCAGAATCTTTTGTAAACAAACATTGCCATAAAATATACAAGTCTAATTTTAACGATCTTTATTTTGAAAGAAGCATATATGTTATGGTGAAAATTAGATTACTCGCAAGTACAGGAATCAACAAGTAATAAAATTGTTTTTTAGAGAAAACAAATATCGATCTCATGAAGAATAATCTTTCTAGTGATGGAAATAAATTCTATTGCCAATTAAAACTGGACAAGTAAAAGAGTGATTGATTGGTTGGTTGGTTTTGTAAAGCAATGTAAAATTAAAAAGAAAGCAAAATAAAAAAAGCAAGAGTTTCAAAATATTAATGAAACAAGGATTATGACTTCACCACTATTAATCCTATTTAGTTTCAATGCATGCAAAATTCATTAGTTAACCTCTCTTAACATAAAGTGACCTAGACTTGATCCCTCAATGCATCTTGATCTAGCAAGCACAAGATACTCCCCAATCTAAACTACCAAATTTAAGCCCAAAGAATTGCAAACCCAATAAGCTTTTATTAAGGTGTCACTAGACATGATGATATCCCTATCTACGATGTATTTTATTTGAAACAATATTATATTCCTTATCCCTAAGTGAATATAATATTAAATTATTCACCTTTTCATAAAAGCATTAAAATAAAAAATGATATATTAATTATCATTATGAATTAAAACCAAATATGCATTAAAAACTAAATATTCATAATAGGGCTATATCATAATCCTTATAAAAATTTAGCTACTCATGTTCTTAGATATAGCCATTAATAAATCAAGGCAAAACTATTATAAATGACCAAAAGAAGAAGAAAAGAGAAAACAAATCCAAAAGGCTGCCGAATCCTCTCTCTTGTTCTTCCTTCAAGTGCTTCTTCAAAAATTTCTCCAAACCAAGTTTAAATTCTTCCAAAGTTGTTGGCCGAAATTCTCCCTCTTCTAAAGTCTTCTTGTAGCCGAAAACACCTCTATTTAAACCTCTAGAATTGTGTATAGAATAGAATGGAAAATAATATAGAAGAAAGCTTAAACAATGTAGAAGAGAGACATCCCTCAAGCTCTAAGGTGTAGGCATTTATAGGAAAATAGTGCTTGTAGAGCAAGGAAAAACCCTAGAGTTATAATCTTACCCTAATTCTAATTATTCAAGAAAATAGGAAACAAAATATTAATAAAAATCATAATCTCCCTATTATTACTGTAATGGCTGGCCATGTAGGGATAAAGAAGTAATTGGTGCTTTCAAAATGATGTCACACTCCCAATTAGTAAATCCATATCTCTTTAGTAATTCAATCTTTTTCAAATTCTAATTTCTTCTCCAATTAATATTATTGGAATAATCTAGACTTTTCTAGTGGCATGTGATGTGGCAATCGTAAAACACCTGACTGGAGAATGATGATGTGGAAATCCCAATCATCCATGCATAGGTGGCATGTTAGTTGTCAAAGACACTTTCTTTTATATCTTCAATGTTCGTCAGGTAGATTCCAGATACAATTTGAATGACCAAATGATCTCCAAATTCATTGATTCTAGTTGCAAACGTTAGGTCTATGTCTTAGATTTCCAGTCATATTTTGAACTCACAAAATGGATACTAGAAAGGCACTCAAATGTCAATTTCGTCGAAAGAGTGTAAGTCTGTCACAACTGCTAAAAATTATCATCTTCAAAATCAAACTGGTACTGATTGGCTGATCCATTGCCATTAAACTTTCTAGAACCTTGATGATTCATGAATTATTAGCAACTAGAATTGCATAGAAATTCCATGTGTAGCTTCAAATATGATTTGTTTTAGTAAAGATTGGGCAAAAAATACAGCAATTTTCAGCATTTATTATTCTTTATCTAAAAATAGAAATAACAACAATTTAATATTCTTCATGAACAATTAACTGAAAACTAGCAAAATCCCAACATAAAATATGGCATAAAAGCAGTAATTTTTTATGCCTATCATTATGAAGGTTTAATTTCTAAAAATAAACCCAATAGGTTAAAGAAAAAGTTTAAAGTTTCCATAACTAATAATTTCAAACCATATCTGATATGAGATAGCTCAAAAAGGACAACTTTGAAAAATCATATTTAGATATGGGAAAATCATTTTGACATAAATTGGACATTGCTCCTTGAAAATTCTAGTTTTCATGATAAATTCAATTTTGAAAAATAAATTAAATACAAGGTTGGTAAAAAGGTTTTAACAGATACTAGTCACCATGGACAACAAAAGAATTTCACCACACTAATCAACAATCTAATTAATCATTCGCAAAATAACATTAAAAAAATAAGCTTACACATATCATGTCCATAGTCATAAGAAAGCATATACGAGTCATAATTTTAAACAATAAACAAATTTAACCTTAACTACTCTTTAGGACAAGGAGGTTACCTTGGGTTACTCAATAGTTTTTAAAACTATTTTCTTGACTTGATTCCCCACACAAGAGCGAAACAAGCAAATAAAGAAAGAACATAATACCTCTTAGATCTCACCTTTCTAAAAGAAAGAACAATCATAGTAAAGGATCACAATCTTACCTCTTCAGCCAAACTTCTAAAACTTCATATTGAAACTCTAAACCAAATGTTCGTGTACTTACTCTCCACCGTTTTTAAAATTTTCTCTAACGTCTCCATTTCTTCCTCTTTATGCTAGGCTAGGTTGGTAAGAACACAAAGTAGTAGAAACCCTAGGCCAAATAAGGTTTCTTACTTCTAAATTAAAGCTATAATTAAAACAAAACAAAAAAGAAAATAAAGGAAACAATTCATAGCTTTATGTAAAATATTTAACAAAATGCTCTGTATAAACTCAAAACATCTAGACCACCGAAACCTCAAATGGCAACCAAGTCATATGATCGAGATATCAAAAGATTCACAACAAATAAAGAATCACTTTCCAACTACAAATTAACCCAAAAATTTTCCTTTGCAACCTCCAAAGTATGAATGGAAGCAAGCAATTTTGCCTTATAAGCACGGTAATCACCAAAAGGAACTACAAAACAACGTTTCGCAAACCTAATAGTTCTGAAAATACCACCTCCACCCACCAACCCAAAGCAGCTCCATCCATGTTGGTTTTATCCAAGAAGGCTATAAAACTGCCACCTTTCGACAATTATTTTTGGAGCACGTAGAAGCTTTTTTGGGAGTCCCAAACGAGATAGAAGCATCAAATCCTCCTAAACATTCACCATAGAAGTGGATTACAAACTATTCACCCCTTTAATTGCCCCAAAGATAAAAAGGCGAGCCTTCTCCAAAGAAATAAAGAAATTTGCATGAACCATCATGTTTCTAGCATACCAAACAATATTACAAATAGAGATGATAGCAGCAATACTAAGATTGAAACTTTGATAACTCGAACGACTCTTAGAGGCCTGTAAAAATAAAGCATCTAGAAAAGCAAACAAATCCAAATAAATATCAAACAAACTAAAAAAATAATTCCACAGACCTATAGGATATGGACATTCCATGAAAAGATTTGCAAAGATAAAACGGAGAAGCCAAAAAATTCATTGTCAAAGGAGAACACCGTCCACAGAAATTCTAGTCGGAGGAATGAAATGCCTCCGCAAAGTCTGTTCCTAACCTTTCGGCACAACATCCTAAAAACTGCTGCAAAAAAAATTCCTTGCTGCTCAAAGAACCTTTAGTCGATAATTTCCAAACCAACTTACCTGAAATATATGCTGAAGTTTTAACCTTCTCAATCCTCTGAGCTAAATTTCGAAAAGCTGTTTTAAAATCCAAAGGCCAGTTCCAAATGTCATTACGAAAAAAACTCCCTTATCAGAATGTTTGGATCCCAGACAACATTCTCTAAGTTAATCAAATCAGTAATTGTCTTTCCAAGCCAATTATGCAACCAAAAATGTAATTGAGAATTCTTTCCCACCAACCAAACATAGTCCTTATAAATCTAAAACATCACCCCTTAACCGAGAGCCACACTGAAAAATGTAAGATAAAAACGAGCATCAAACTTTCCTATTGTACGAACTCTAAAAACTTGAAAAACAAAAAAAAGAGCTATTAAGCATTTTCCAACCAAAAGAACTCAGTAAAGCTTTGTTAAAAACCTTAAGATTCTTTAAACCTAGACCCCCCACATTCCTCAGTATAAAACACTGCTTCCAATCAACATGAAAACCCTTTGAAACATTAGAAAGGCTAACCATAAAAAATTTCTCATAGCCTTCTGCATATCGGATACTAAACCTAACAACCATTGGTAGATCATAAAAGAATGCATAAAAGCGGAGGTGATCACGAAATTTAACTGACATAACCGACCTGTATAAGAAAGAAAAATGCCTTTCCACACATCAAACCAAGACAAAATTTGATCCAAAATAGCCCTTAACATAAACATCCTTAAGCTTCACTTTAAAAAAAGGCACACCAAGATAATTGAAAGAAAGCTTGCCAAATTTCATGTCAATCTCTCTCATAATCTGATTTTTGACGAACCCTCAAAATCATACTACTTAAGTAAATACATGACTTCTCCCAATTCACCAACTGATTAGAAACTTAGCCATAAATCTTAAAAATCTCCACCAACACTTTAATATTTGACTTTGTACCCTTACAAAAAAACAATATGTCATTTGCATATAAGAAATGGGACGACGCTAACATACCTCTACTAGTAAACATGGAAACTAGCTCTTGATTTTGTACTTTCTGTAAAATAAGTCTCTAACAAGATAGCATACCATGAACAAAATTTAGCACATTCCAAACCAAGCATCATGACCAAAATCTCTGCTTCAAAAGCACAAACCTTTCCAAATGAACTGAAAAACAACTTTTCACAAAACCTCTAATGTTTCTGAAAACACCCATTCCTTCTGCAAGACCCAAGCTTTCTAGAGCAGCCATCCTTGTTCAGTTTAACCAAATAACGATCAGGAAACTTCCACCGAACATTATTAATTTTAAAAGCACGTGGAAAAGAAGTATGCACCCCCAATGCCTAATAAGAACTAACTCATCTGCTCTATTGTGAATATGCCGAGTTTGTCTTAAATTAGCCTACTTTATTAAGCAAGTAATGATACTAAAAGATTGATTGATAGGAATAAAAAGTCCATCATGAACCATTCAGTTTCTAGCATACCAAATGGAATTAAAAACCGTAACAATCCCAGACAACTAAAGATTAAAAAACTAAGTATTAAGAGTCACCTTACTAGCAGAAATAAACAAATGTAAAATAGAAGATGATATATGCATCTTAAATTGAAAATAACTTTCTGAAAAATCCCAAATGGCAACAATATAGGAACAATGCACAAAAAGATTATTTATATTCTCTGAAGCACAACTACAACTATAATAACAAGATACCATATAAATTCCTTTTTTTCATAAAATCTCATCAACCGAAAGTCGATTCATAAATAACCTCCAACACAACACATTTCTAGATGGGGGAACAAAATTCTTCCATAAAAACTTTTCCCAACCAAAATCCCAAATGGCAACAATATAGGAACAATGCAGGAAAATATGCTTTATATTCTCAGAAGCATATCTACAAAGATAACAATGAGACACCATATAAATTCCTTTTTTACATAAAATCTCATCAACCGAAAGTCGATTCATAAATAACCTCCAACAAAACACATTTCTAAATGGGGGAACAAAATTCTTCCATAAAAACTTATCTCAACCAAAATCCCAAATGGCAACAAGATAGGAACAATGCAGGAAAATATGCTTTGTATTCTCATAAGCATATCTACAAAGATAACGACGAGACACCATATACATTCCTTTTTGTACATAAAATCTCATCAACCGGAAGTCGATTCATAAATAACCTCCAACAAAACACATTTCTAAATGGGGGAACAAAATTCTTCCATAAAAACTTATCTCAACCAAAATCCCAAATGGCAACAATATAGGAACAATGCAGGAAAATATGCTTTGTATTCTCATAAGCATATCTACAAAGATAACGACGAGACACCATATAAATTCCTTTTTTACATAAAATCTCATCAACCGGAAGTCGATTCATAAATAACCTCCAACAAAACACATTTCTAAATCGGGGAACAAAATTATTCCATAAAAACTTTTCCCAACCCAAATTCGAAGGAGGGAAAAAAATTATATACAAATTTTTGCAACAAACTTTACCCATGCTCGATAACTTCCACACAATCCTATCCTGAACCATAGTTGCAACCTTTACCTTCTCAATACTATCGACTAACTCAGGAAATTCAATTTTAAAATCATGACGTAAACACCAATTATCAGAACAATTTAAAAAACTGCAAACCAATATATCCAGATCCCAAGCAAAATTACTCAAATTGGTCAAAGACAACCCAACTAGTTATCACGCCGAAACTTCACCTTGGAATCTCAACCAATAATCCAAATGCTATCATTATATAAATTTGAAATTATACTTCTTACACAGGCCAAATGGAAGAAGTGCAATAGAATCTTGCATTGAACTTACCTTTTTTCCTAACACGAATAAACTGAAACTCGGTAGTAGGTTCAGTCAAAATCTTCCAAGAAAGAGAACTAAGTAAAAAGTATTAAAAGTTTTCAAATTTTAATACCCAAACCACCTGACTTAATAGGTTTACAACACTGAGACCTAGCCATATGCACCCCAGAAGAGTCACTGATCGATCTTGTCCTCAGAAAATTCCTAATATTCTTTTGCATAGAGTTTAACAAATCCACTAGCCCTTTGTAAGTCATAAAATAGTGCACAAGTGATGAAGTTATAACATAATTAATCAAACACACTTGACCATTATAAAGAAAATCGTATCTCGCCAAGCATCAAAATGAGATAAAATTTTGTCCGCAATGGGCATGAGATGACTAACATTAGGCTTACCTTTAAACAAGGGAACTCCTAAAAAATTAAAAGGCATAACACCTTACCTTATACCAACCACTTGATCCATCTTCACTCTTCTAGAAGCCGAAATTGAATTTCCAAGAAAATATGTGACTTCTCTCAATTCACATGCTGATTAGCCATGTTACCATAGATTTGAAAAATATCCACCACTTTTCTTATATTAGATAAAGATCCTCTGCAAAACAGTAGAATATCATCCGCACACAAAAAGTGTGAAAGGGCAACAATACCTCTGGCGGAGCAATTGGAATTAAATCCTTCTAAGGAGTCAACAATATCTCTAAAATACCATCCTTCTTAAGTGAAAAAAAAAATTCTCTGAAATAACTAACATCATGGTCTTGAATCTACAGCAACTCCTCCCTGTTCAACTCTAAATCCTAAACTTGCTGAGCTGCCACCTCCTTTTTGAAAAGCGCCTGAGAAAACCCATTAGAATCCAAAAGAATTTCAATTCGTTGCAAATTCTATTTAGCCTTTTTTTATCCTATCCTCAACTATAGGCATAAAAAGTTAATATTTTTATGCCATATTTTATATTGGATTTTAGTTACTTTAATGTTAATTGTTAATGAAAAGTACTGAATTATTGTATTTTTCTATTTTTAGAGAAAGAAGAGCAAATGCTGGAATTTACTATATTTCTGCACAATCTTCACTGAGCAAATCATATATGGACTACACAAGGAGGTTTTATGTGATTCCAATTGAAAATGATTCCTGATTCATTAAGCTTAGATTTTGTAAAGTTTCATTTGAATTGGATCAGCCAATCAATACCAGTTTGATTTAGAAGATCAATATTTTTAGCAGTTGTGGTAGACTTATACTACCTTGGGGAAATTGGAATTTGAGTGCTTTACCAATGTCCATTTTGTTCGATAAAGATATACTTGGAAAGCTAAGACATAGAACTAACTTTTAAAACTTGAATCAGTGAATTTTGAGTTCATTTGTTCATCCAAAGTGTACTTGGAATCTGCTTGACAAATATTGAAGATATAAAAGGAAAGTGTCTTTGCCAATTAGGATGCTACTTATACATGGATTGCGACATCATCACTCTCGAGCCAGGTGTACAATTATTGCCACATCTACGAGTGTTATCACTACCTAACCTCTAAAATTTCAAAAAAGGACATTCATTGATGAAAAGCACACGAGACTGCCCTACTAAAAGGCTTACAAGTGTCGGCATTCGCTGGCCTACATTCTTATCCAATCGACCAAGTTTCCAAACTTTGCCACCCCAGTGCGACGATTCCAACCCTTCAAAATGAACCAAAGAAAGGTCCTGAACCCCATCCAAAACCAAAAGGGAAACAACCACAATAGAAGAAAGCCCATGCATAGTAACTCTTCCAGCCTCAAAAACAAAAGGAACAATAGCATTACTACTATGCCTTTCCACTTCATTATTCTCCTTATCCAAAGAATCCTCTTTATCCTCCTCGTCTGCAACTTGCTCCGCCCAAGATTGTCGAGGCTCCACATTTAACTCTTCTAAGTTATTAAAACAAAGATATGAAGCTTTTTAACCTCGAATACCTACATTATCCACCAAGAAGATCAACTCCATACCATCAGCTTGATGTAAAATCTCGAAATGATTATTGGTAACAACCAAATCATGTCCCACCTTAGTGGCCTTCTCAATTTAAACCTCAACTAAAGCCTTACCTTTTAAGCTACTCCAACCACCAGAACAACCGCATTAGTTACCACCCCTCCATGCAAAAAGGCTGCCTTGTTATTCATCCAATGCAAAGCTGTCGATTTGTCCACTTTCTTAACCATAGGCTCAAGGATTGGTTGATCCTTTTTGGAATCTTTAGCATTCAAATCAAAAGAACAACAAACCACAGCCATATGTCCAATAGAATTACATACATAACAAAATTGTGGCAGTATCAAATAAACCATCGAAACATAAAACCACATATCATCCCGTTCAAAAACTAAAGTTTCAAGTAAAGCACTAGATAAATCCACATCAACAAGCAAATGTGCATAATGACCTAATAATAATAATAACTAGAAATGGTGCCTTCCATAACCACAGGGTAGCTCAGGCAAGGAAATTTATTAAGAGTGAGAAAAAGTGATTACAAAAACAATAGAAGATAAAATCATCTACTTACAATTGTTTAGCCTTATTAAACCCTGCCAGAAGAAAAACCCTGAGGGGAAAACAACTTACAGGAAAAAGAGTGCCAGGTGAAAATAGAAATAAAAACACAAACACAAACAAGACCCCCCAAAAAGACTTAACAGAACCTAAAAGCCTGGCCACCGATAATATCATCCTTATGAGCTGCAACACAAAAACTCGGAAGATAAGACCACCAAAGATCAACATAAGCTTATATGGAAAACTTTGAAAGAATATTTGCTACCTGATTACCCTCACGAAAATATGAGAAACCTTAAAATGAATTTTTTGCACAAACCTCAAACACTTAGACCAACAGGCCTAATACTCCAAAGGCACCTGGAAAAGAACAACCTCAAAAGCCCCACCACATAAGTAGAGTCTCACTTAACACAAAAATGATCCAAATTATTTTTATCTGCTATCTCTAAAGCATGCATAACTGCCAAAAGCTCAGCTTCAAAAGCATAAACAAACCCCAAAGGAATCACAAAGCACCCTTTAACAAAACCACATGAAGTCTGAAAAATACCACCACTAGGACCCAGACACCTATTAGCTGCACCATCAGTATTAACCTTAATCCAAGCCGAATTTGGAAGGGTCCACCTCACAAGAATAATTTTAGGTGCTTTAAAAGGTACTGCCTTAACCCTTAACTTCCTAAAAATCAACAAATCATCCACCGTATTAGCGATATGAATTGAATGCAAAGCATTTGTCTCACATACAGCCCTAACAATAAAACCAAAATCCTAGTTTATAGGTGTCAAAAAACCCTTATGCAAAGATTTAAGACAGGCAAACCATATAGTAACAATACCGAAATCAAAGCCACTCTCCAAAGTGCGGCAATCTGCGAGCTTAACTTCAAATTCATAGCATTCTAAGAAAAGAGAAAAAGGAGAACCCGTAGTGAAAAGACGAAGCTTAAACTGCAAAGAAATAAAATCCCAAATAGCACTCACATATGGACAATCCAAAAATAAATGACCAATTGAATTTGAATACATCTTACAATCATAGCAACGAGAAGCCATCTTTACCCCATGCCTAATCAAAGCCAGGTCCAAAGGCAACCTACCAAGAAAAAGTCTTCAAACCAAAATAGATCTAGAAGGAGGATTATAAGGAAGAACCCAAATATAAGTAATCCAACTAGCATCCTGAGAAGATTGAATACAGTGTAAATACATCTCCTTGCAAGTAACATTCCCTTATTTGGAAGGCTTCCAAACTAGCCAATCCTCATGAGAAATCAACACCCTAGCTTTCGTAATTCTATCAGCCAAACCAAGGAAAGACAGTTTAAAATTAGAAGGTAACAACCATTGACCATCCTCAGAGAGAAAATTCAAGAGACAAACATTAGAAGGAATACATTGTTGACACTGTAACAATCATATTCTTATCATAGGCTCATCAAAATATGCTGAAAAACACTAAAAACAAAAAAATGCAACAACAAAAACAGTTTTTTTTTTTTTAAATACTAAACTAAAAACTAAAAAATTGTAAAACTAAAGAATAAAAACTTCAAACAAAGAGAACCACCCCCAAATTAAGATGAACATAGTCCTCAATGTTCAAAACAAAGAAAAATAAACATAATAATAAGTAAGGGTTAAGAAAGCTCCCCCATTTGATGAAATGCAATGAAATTGCAAAGTTTAGGTTTATGAAGCTCTCTTGACCGATCACTCCCTTTATGCTTCTCCTTTGATTTTCTCTTATTTGACACCTAAAAACACAAAACAAAAACAACTAAAAAGAAATTAAAAATTAAAATTAAAAATACCTTTAAACTTTGGGTTGCCTCCCAAAAAGCAATTGTTTCAAGTCTTTAGTTTGACTTTCTTGTGGAGCTCATCTTGGTTTCTTTCTTGGGTTGCCTCCATCATCTTGCAGCCTCAAAGATGATTTTTCTCTTGGAAGTTTGAGTTTTTTAGACTTCATTGGTTTATACATGTAAAACTTTTCAATCCTAGAACCATGTCTCAACTTTAAAGTACCCTTGCAAACATCAATTTTAGCCTTGCTTATAGCTACAAATGAGCGTCGTAAAATAATTCCATTACTTTCATGATACAAAGTCTACTAAGAAAGAAAACATGCCCACCTCCACTTTAATATTCATGGCTATCCCTAAAGGTTGGATTTGGCTTTGGTCGGCCATAGTTACCATCATAGTGGTAGGTGTCAACTTCAAACCTAGTGTCCTTGCAATAGTATTATCCATGACATTAATAGAAGCACCCAAATCACATAAGCAGTTAGACAATTCAGTTCTACCAATGATGCAAGTTATTTCAAACCTCCCTTTATCTTCCATAATTTGAGTCATCCTTTCTTTACCTTCTATTTTTATTAAAAAAGATTTATCTATATAAAAAGTTTCTTTAATTAGGCCATCTTCACTTAGCAGTTCTAATGTTTTTTTCTCTAAATTAATTCTAGTCCTAATAATAGCTAAGAAAGGCCTACCAAAGATCAATGAAGCATTAGGATCTTTCATTAAGCACAAACTCAAGAGATCCTACCTTTGATCGAATATTCTCCAATATACCTTCCACTTTAACATGAGTTTTGTCACCCATAATAATATCTTCATTGGTTTCAAAAAGCCATTTGTAACCTTAACTCATGCAAATAAAAAAAGGCATAATATTAGTGGCAGCACCAAGATCACATAAAGCATTAGAAATTTTAACATTTTAATTTTGTAATCAAACGTAAATTTTCCCGAATCTTGTAGTTTCTTTGGAAACTCTTGGTATTCTTATTCTTTTTTTCTCTTCTTCTTTTCTTCTTCTAATTTTTTCCTTTCGGCCTCTATCTATCTAAGGTTCTTCATGAACAGTTTTTGATCAAAATAAATGTGTTCCTCATACACTTGATTAGGGCCATACATGGGATGAAAGTCGTCTTCACTAAAAGCACTACTTTCCTTGGGTTCATCCCATGTTTCATCCATTCTTTCACTAGTCCCTTCTTCAAAATAAATTGGTTGGGATGGTCTACCTCTTCACTATATTCACCAATATGATTAGAACCTATGCTTTCCTTAGCACTTTCTTTAATTGGCTCATCCAATTCCATAACATCTTTTGTGACTAGTTCGGTCACCACCTCCATTTTCGGACTAGTTTCTTCTTTTTCCAGTGATGTCTCCTTTTTTTACTATCTTTTTTCCTACAACCTCTTCATTGTTGGTTCAGCTATCTTCACTTGGATCCTCTTCCTCAAACCATTCTTCTAATTCAGCCACAATTTCGGTCAATGTTTGCTTGTTTTCCATCTTGGCCGATTCTACCTTTTTCTTTTCCTCCAAAATGGTTGCTTCGGTTTTACCTTGAATTTCCTTATCTCTAGCACTTTGGGACTCCTATTTGATTGGGGGATCTTCAAGCCTTTTCCCATTTCTTAGCTCTATCACTTGGACAACATTGTTTGAGTTGATTTCTGTTTGACTTGGAAGAGTGCCCATAGGTCTTTTGATAGCTTGAGCGAGTTGCCCCACTTGCATTCCTAATCCCTTTATTGCTGCATTTGTTTCTTGCAAATGAGCACTATAAGTTTCATTCATTTTAATCATAGCTTGCTCAGGTAAAGAAACATTCTGATATAAAGGTGGAGTTTGAGTTTGAGAATTTTTATTGAAATTTAAGGCTTGGAATTGTTGGTGTTATTGAGGTGGAACTTGATAGATCCCTTTTTTTTGTTGTCCTCCTTGTGTATTTGAGTTGTCTCTCCAAGAAAAATTTGGATAGTTCCTCCATCCTGGATTGTAAGTGTTGGAAAAGGGATTGTTGTTGTTATTGCCTTGTCAAAAATTCCCTACAAAATTCACATCGTTAGTTTGATTAGAATTTCCTAAATGGCAATTTATACTTTCATGATTATCCCCACAATATTCACAACAATTAATATTGAAAATATTATTATAATTTTTGGAACCCAAGATTTCAAGTTGCTTTGTAAGCAATGCAACTTGACAACTTAATTTGTCTATCTTATTCTCTTCATGGACAACCATGGTCTTCTTTAGGTTTTGGCTCCTTTCACTTACCCATTGCGAGTTGTTGATTGTCATCTCCTCCAATAGTTCGTATGCATCTTCTTGGGACTTAGTTAATAAAGCACCACCTGCAGTAGCATCCATATTATTTCTTGTTAAATAATTCAACCCATTATAAAAAGTTTGGACTTGACTCCAAATGGGCATCTCATGGTGTGGGCACCTCCTAAGTAGTTCTTTTAGCCTCTCCCAAGCTTCATATAAAGACTCTCCATCAAATTGGTGAAAAGTGCTAATTTTATTCCTAAGCTTGGCGGTTTTAATAGGTGGTAAAAATTTGTTTAGAAACTTAAAAGCTAAGTCATCCCAAATGACAGTACTCCCAGGGAGTAGAGATCGTAACCAACTTTTGGCTATATCCCTTCAGGTAAAAGGAAATAACCTAAGTCTGACAGCATCCGCAGTAATACCATTATACTTCACTAACTCACATACATCATAGAAATTCGATATATGTTGGTTAGGATCCTCATTTGGTAACCCTCCAAATTGGTAATTGTTAAGCATAGACATGGTAATAGGTTTGACCTCAAAGCTAGGTGCATCAATAGGTGGTCTCCTAATACATTACATATCCTCAACCTTTCTAGGTGGAGCATAATCCTTGATAGACCTATAACCTTGGTTATTAGGAACTTCAGGAACTACTGGGTTACCTTGGTTTTCCATGTTTTTATTGGTATTACTAAATAAATTCTCTTGAACTTGTTTAATCTCCTTAGATCTCTGTCAGAAAAATCAGGTTCAGAATTCAAACTCATAAA
The DNA here is from genome assembly GCA_003254975.1 of Ochetophila trinervis. Classification (NCBI taxonomy): domain Eukaryota; kingdom Viridiplantae; phylum Streptophyta; class Magnoliopsida; order Rosales; family Rhamnaceae; genus Ochetophila; species Ochetophila trinervis. Next base: position 45,612 of record QANX01006588.1, read on the forward strand.
ACAAAGTAAATAAACAAACTGAAAAAAAGAAAAACTTAAAACAGTAACTAAAAACAGAAAAACAACAACTAAAATTAAATAGAAAAACTGAAATAAAACAATCTAATTAACTTGCACAACTGAAAGCTAGAAGCAAATTAAATTAAACTCAAAGTAAACACAAAAATAAAGCAAAAGGAAAAACTAAACAGCAACTAAAATAAATCAAAACAGTGAGCAAAAGCAAATCTAAACAGTAAGCAAAAAATAAATGCAGTACTTTTTTTTTTAAAATCCAGTTTTCAGATTTTTTTTTTCTTTTTATAGACAAATAAAATAAAGATTAAACAAACAGTAAACTAAACAAAAATCAAAAGTAGTAAATTAAAAACCTAAAACTGAAGCAAAACAGCAAAATATATATTTTTTTTATAAAATTAATAACACTAAAACCCTAAACACAAAAAAAACAAAAATTAAAAACTTATCGACTTCTGTTTCCTCCTTCTTCAAACTCGAATTTGATTACTTTGGATCCAAGAAAACTCTCCAATTGTTGGTCTATGATGGCTAAAACCGAAACCTACACAAAAAGAAAAACAGATATTAAATTAAAACAGTAATTTAATCAACAATAAATTCAAAATCAAAACTAGAAATAATTATTCCCTGGCAATGGCGCCAAAAAATTGCTGTGGTATATTTTAGATTAACTCGCAAGTTCATGAATCAACAAGTAATAAAATGGATTTCTTAAAAAGAAAACCGATATCGATCCCACAAGGAATAATGTCTCTAGTGATGAAATTAAATCAATTGTAAATTACACTTAGAAATTAAAAGAGAGTTGTTTTTGAAAGTTTGTTGTCGAGTAACCAAGCATGAATAAAAGTGAAAGCACTATTAAATACAAGAACAAAGCAGCAAGTAGTTTATCAAGATTTTAAGAAAACAAGGATTATGACTTCACCACTATTACTCCTATTTAGCCCTAATGCATTATAGATTCATAGGTTAACCCCCCTTTGACCATAAGTGACTAGAAGTTGATTCCTCAATGAATTCTAATCTAGCAAGCACAATGTATTTAATTATCCCGAATATAAATAAGGAAATATAAGCCCTAAGACATGCAAACTCAATATGTTCTTGTCAAAGTTGTCACTAAGGCATGCAATATTTTTATAACCATGCATTTCATTGCCCATCCATATTTATATCCCTTATTCCTAAGTCGATATAAATACTAAATCAATCCACATTTTCATGGAAAGCATTAAGAACTAGAATGAAATATTAACCTTAACATGAATCACACTCAAATATGCATTAAACACTAAATATTCATAATAGGGTTACATCATAATCCTCATAAAAAAATTAGATACACATCATCTCTAAATTATCCATCAAATAAATAAGAGATAACATGGTTTAAATAGCAAAGATAATATGAGTAAAGGAATCAAATCCAAAGTTGATGGCTGCTGAAAATTGGTTCTTCAATCTTCTCTTCTTGGCTTCTCCAAACTATGATCCAAGTCACAAGGTTGACTCCTCCAATCGCGTGGCATAATTTCTCTTGCACTAGGCTTTGTGTATCACAATCTTACTATGAAATAACACTCAAAACTGAATATAAAACCTTAAACAATGTTGTTGTAACTATAGGGAATGTTTAGAAGAGGTTTATCCCAAAAACTCTTCTAAAACCTAGAGAATATAGGAGATAATATGTAAACTCAATCTCTAACTCCTATATTTCCTAGCATGGCCAGCCACCTCAAGGAGTTTAAGGTACATGTGTCTCATGTTCACACTAGAGATAAGGAAACATTCCTAATCTCTTTAGGAATCAAATTTATATTCAATGCTAATTTATTTTAGTCTAGATATGATTCCAATTAATATAATTAGAATAATATGTCCTTCCATGTTGCATATGATGTGGCAAATTTCGTACACTTTGCTAAAGTGTGATGACATCGCAGTTCAATCATCAATAGGATCCTAGTAAGCCAAAGTATACTTTCCTTTTATATCTTCCTTGACCGCCAGGCAGATTCCAAGTACTTTTGGATAACCAAATGGACTCCGAATTCATTTATTCTGATTGAAAAAGTCAGGTATATGTCTTAGCTTTCCAGGAATATCTTGTTTTCACAATTTGGACATAGGGAAGACACTCAAATTCTAATTTCGCCGAGATGGTGTAAATGTGCCGCAACTGTTTGAAATATTGATTTTGTAAAAAAAATTGGCACTGATTGGCTGAACCATTTGCAATGAAACTTTTCAGAATTTAAGCCTAGTGAATAAGGAATCATTTGAAACTTGAATATCACAAAACCTCAAAGTTTGGCTCAAGATATGATTTTCTCAGTAAAGGTTGCGCATAAATACAATAATTCCAGCATTTGTCTTTCTTTTACTTAAAGTAGAAAAATACAATAATTAAGTATTTTTCATCAACAATTAATCATAAAATAACTTCAATTCAATATAAAAAGTGGCATAAAAACATTAACATTTTATGCCTATTAAGCTTACTTAACAAGGAAAATTAAAAACTTTCAGATTCTTCAAACCCAAACCACCAAGCTTTTTAGGCAAACAACAATCAGACCATGCAACAGTGACATACTTTTTCTCAGTGATAGAACTAGTCCAGAAAAAAATTATTAATAGTCGATGTAACATAACGAAGTAACTTAGCAAACCAACGGTAAACCATAAAATTATGAACGAAAGAAAAGGTGATTATCTAATCAATCAAACAAGCACGCCCAGCATAGCATAAATGGCGACCTTTCCAAGCATCAAATTTCTGTAGAATTTTGTCGGCAATTGGCTTAAGCAAACACTGAGTTGGTTGACCTTTAAATAGATGGACCCCTAAATAATTGAAAGGAAGCACCTTCAACTACATTCCCATATCCCACACAATACGAGTTTGCCGAGAGACAGAGATTTACCACCAAAGAAAACTTGAGATTTGTTCCAATCCACCCGTTGCCCTAAAATATCTCCATACCAATGGGAAAGATTGACCATTTTGTGAACATTCTTCTTCAAAAACCTATAGAAAATTAGAATATCATATGCATAAAGAAAATGAGAAGGAGTCATTACCTCACTAGTAGCATACTTAGGAAGAAGGCCACTCGAGGCCACCAACTGAGAGATATGACAGCTAAGGAAGTCTTCTGCAATACAAAAGAGCAAAGCAAATAAAAGATATCCCTGCCTCATCCCTCTAGAGCAAGAGAAATAACAATGAGTACCATTAATCAAAACAGAAATTCTAGCAAAATACAAAATATTAAAGATCCAAAATCGAAACTTATGAGAGAAACCAAAAGCTTTTAAAACTTCCATCAAGAAAGGCCACGATAAAGTATCGAAAGCTTTTTTGATATCAATTTTAAAAGCAACATTACCACCGAAACACTTCATATCCAATAAGTTAACACACTCTAAAGTTGCTGCAACGCACTCCTCAATATGTCGACCCTTAATTAAGCCAAATTGATTATGAGAAATGAACATCACAGTAATATTAGCAACTCAATCTGCAATTAACTTGGTAACAATTTTAAATAAAAAATTACCCAACATGTTAGGATGCAAACCATCCATTGTATCAGTATCTGAGGACTTACGGATAAAGACCATGAAATTTGAATTTATACCTGGATGCAACTCTCAAGAGAGGAAACAATATTGGACCACTTTAACCACATCAGTCCCAACAATGGACCAACACTTCTAGAAAAAATAACTTGAGAAACCATTCGAGCTAGGTGCATTAGAAGGATCAAGAGCAAAAACAACCTGCCAAACAACCACCTCCAATGGCACCGAAGTAAGCACATCATTATCAATTTGAGTCAGTTCAATAGAAATCGCTTGACTAAAACCAACCAAGTCCAAAGAAGTATTATTTTTATCCGTAAAAAGATCTTTGAAAATATAAATAACATGCTCATGTATAACATTTTGATAAAAACAAGACGCACCATTATTCTGTAAACGAAACAAAAGCTTGATAGTTTTATGTCGCCTACATAAAGAGTGAAAAAAACTTCTGTTACGATCTCCATCAATCAACCATTTGCATGGCATTAACCTTTCAAAAGCAACTCATCCCTCTGCAACTCCCTATCCAAAATAGATTGTGCATTCAGCTCTTGATTAAATAACCCCTTCAAAGATCTATCCAAAGCAATCTAGGACTGAATTTTTCGCAGATTATCTCTGGCCACCAAAACATAAGAATGCACATTACCAAAACAATCTAAATTCCATATTTGAATAACAAAACCCCTTAAGCTTTTTCATAACCCTCAACATTGGATTACCGTCAACATCCATAGACCAAGCTTTCTCCACTAGCGGTAAAAAATCTATATGCATAGCCCTAATAGTCATAAATCAAAATGGGTGAGGACTCATAGAAGCTTGCGATGCATAGAAAGCACAACAGATTATGATATGAATGATAACGTGGAAGAGCCACACATTAAATAGCATCCCAGAAATCCAAAAAGGATTGAGAACAAAAAGATCATCCAACTTACTTTCACTATAAGCAAAAACACCGTTACGAGAGCCCATGTGAAGAAAGTTCCTTTTGTTTCAATCTCACATAAACCCGAATCTATGATGGCCTTACAAAATCAACACAAGCACTTTGTAAACGAGAATGACCCATTTTCTCATAAGAGCCAAGGATAGCATTAAAATCTCTTATAACAATCCAAGGGCCCAAAAACAACGAACCCAAAGAAACTAAGGTCCTCCATAACTCCCTTGACGACTAGGGAAAACACTACTATACACACTAGTGAAAAAAAAGTCATCAGCCGAGTCTGAAATATAAAAATTAACAGTGATTTGTTGCTCCTCAACTTGAACCACTGTAGCACTCAAACAATGAACTGAGGCCAAAACCCAAAGAGTATGAGTGAATTCCCTGACACTGTTATTAGCAATTAACTTAAAACCAAGCTTCTTCCAAAAAAAGGTAAAACAGCCGACCATTGCACCAAACGTTCAGTAATGAAAAGAAAAAGAGGCCTATGTAACGAACAAAAATTCTGCAAAGTAAGTTGGGTTTTGGCATTAACCAAACCCCTACAATTCCAATACAGAAAATTCATTTTGCAAAAGTCGAAGCCACCTGCAAAAGCGCCCGCATAACAGGCTTATTAGAAATCGCACCAAGTTGTTCTTGCCAATGGCCCACATGTTTTGCATAATGCCCATGCCGCCAACTCTTGCCACCTCTCTTAGACATATTAAAAAGATCTAAAGCCATAACATTCGACTCCACATAAACATCTACATCCGAAGTAACCATGTCTCAATCCCCTCCCTACGAGAACCATCAGATACTAGCAAAAGTTCCCCAGCCAAAGTCGTAGCTATAGCTAAAGGAAAATCAGAAACTCCAAGATGTTTCTCCACCAAAGATTCAGTCCCACTAGCATCCCCATCACATCTATCTCCCCAACTCCGTCGCACAGGAACATCCAAAATTTGCAAAGGAAAAGCATTAACTTGAACATCCTCACAAGGCTCATTAACAACATATTTGCTTCCCGAAACTGCACATTCTAAAATCTCAAACCGATTACTAATAGAGACTGAAGGGAAATTGTCTCCCTCTAAACCCTCAACCAGCTGTAAAAGTTCCTTATGCACTGCCTTCTCCTTGGTCCGATACATTTTCCTCTCAACAAGCTCCCCTTTGCCAAAGTCCTGCTTCTGTTTCTTAGCTACAAAAAGCCTACAATTAGCAGTAGCATGTCCAATACTATTACAAGCATTACAAAATTCAGGAAAATTTTTATAAAATAAATTCACTATGATGCTACCTTGTTCCCTATTAAGCAGTATATAACTAGGCATTTGCAAAGCCAAATTCATATCAATCAAAACCTTTACCTAATGCCCAAACTCCTTTGCTAACGTATTCTCATCAATTTTCAAAAGAACCCCAATATAACGAGCTAAATTAGATTAAATCTATGGATGCCACAAAACCCAACTCAAGTAAAACATGCCCAAATATAAGTGTTTGTCATTTTCTGTCTTTCTGGATTAAAATTTGGAAACCACTCACGAAAGCGTAAAATCCCTATCTTCAAACTTAAAAAACCTATAGCCCAAATTCTACTTTTTTCCTCCTCTGAAAGAAGTAAAATTTGAAAATATCCATTCCCAATTGAACTTAATTTCCAATTATTTAGCTGCCATTCCTTGTAAAGCCTAGATTTCAAATTACCCAATCTCCAAGGGGTTTCATCCTTACACAAAACAACTCTAGCAATTAGAGAATACTTACAGAGAGCTAGATGTTCCTCATAAGCTTTAACGTTTAAATTCACCATCACGACATCCCTTTCTCTAGTTGGAACTGTTGAATAGGTTGGAATAGAATGTGATTGATTGGCAGCACCTACCACTGCTACAAAATTGTGTGCAACAAAATCCATCGAAACCGAAGCAGCCAGATGAGCTCCCCCTTAGCGATGCAAAGCCATGCACCCCTTTGTTCCAAATTGTAGATTCCTGCCACACTCTGTGTGATGCCGTAGCCGCCTTGATGCCATCGAAAATGTGCTTCACATCAATGTCCACATTTAGCCATATGTTTTCCAATGAAGGCTTGGAAAAATCAGAGACAAAAAACTGCATGAGATCATCCATGAAAAGGCCACTATTCGTGTTTGTGATACTTTGCCTAACCATTGCTGCAGCCACTTCACCAGAATCGGAAGAAGTCATGAAAACCGAGAACACACACTCACCAGTCCACAAAACACCAAATACCAGACCGCCGAAACCATAAGCCACCATGAATGACAGAAACCAGACCACTGACCACTAGTCCCCTCAGACCGTAAACCGCTGAAAACCTCGAACCGATCATCCCATCCAATCCTATAATAATAATAATAATAATAATAATCATCATTATCATCATCATTGAAATGAGTTACTTGTAAAGTTCAATGGAAAGGAACATCACAACTATGTTGGCACCTTCCCAAACTACAAAATCAAATAAGCAAGCATATATTAAATGTAAGAAAAACTACAATAGAGTTTAACAGAGTTTACAATATCCCTATCTAGGCCTCATTAAAACATGTTTGAAGAAAATCCTAATGGGGAAACCACAAACAGAATAAAGAGTACCTAGAGAATAAAAATGCCGAAAGCAAATATCAACTATAGTAAGTTCAAATTCAATAAGCCACTTGACTCAAAATATCTTCATGATGAACCCTATTATAAAAAATTGGTAAATTTGGACCACAAAACCGAATGAGAAATATCTAAAGCATGTTTTGAAAGCAAATTCACCACACAATTTCCCTCCCATAAAATATGCAAAACACGAAAATCAATGTTTGAACTAAAATCCAAACAATAAAGACAACGACCTTGATATTTCCATGGAATCGAAACCGAACAAGAAGATAGCAACAACACCACAAGCATAGAGTCACTCTTTAACCAAATTGCATTCCAAAACCTAACTTTAGCAAGTTCCAAATCATGCATCTCAGCCAAAATATCTACCTCAAAAGCACAAACCTCTTCATAAGGAACTGAGAAAACAACATTTCATGAAACCTCTACTTTTTCTAAAAACACTCCCTTCTCTCGCAAAACCCAGGCTCCTTAGAGCTTCCCCCTCCTTATTCAATTTAACCCAACAAACATCAAGTTACTACCAATGAGCATGAATAATTTTAGGAGCATATAGAAAAGAAGCATGCACCCCCAAGCGCCTAAGAATAACTAACCCATTAGCCCTATTGTGAATATGCCCAATTTACCTTAAGTTAGCCTCTTTTATCGAGCAAGTAATGAATCTAAAAGATTGATTGACCGAAATGAAAAGCCCAGCATGAACCACTCAATTTCTAGCATACCAAATGGAATTTAAAGCAACAACAATCCTAAACAACCAAAGATTGAAAAACTAAGTACTAAGAGTTACCTTAGAAGCCGAAATAAACAAATGTAAAATAGAAATAGTTATGTGCATCTTAATCTAAAAAAAGCTTTCCAAGAAATCCCAAATGGCAGCAACATATGAACAATGTAGAAAAAGATGCTCTAGACTTTCAAAAGCTCAACTACAAAGATGACAGCGAGACACCATATAAATTCCTTTTTCACATTAAATTTCATCAACTGGAATTCGATTCATAAATAACCTCCAACAAAACACACTTCGAGACATGAGAATAAAATTCTTCCATAAAAACTTTTTATAGCCCGAGTCTAAATGAGGAAAAAAAAATTTATAAGCATCTTTGCAGTTAACCTTACCCGTAGTCGATAATTTGCAGATGAGCTTACCCTGCAAGCACCTTTCGAATTACAAGCGCAAACATGGGTTGAATGGCTATAAATGCCTCTAAAAGTTTTGCAGTGTCAGTCTGTTTCCAGAAGAGCAAAATACCATAATACCCTGATCTGTCAACTTTAACAGAGAAAACCAAACAGAAAGGAATGTGATGTAATTTAGGCAAACCTCAGAGATTTAAATGTATTTAAGGAAAACCTTAGGGGAGGGGGATGTAATATACCCTAATAATTATAAGAGTAATTGAAATAAATTGCAAAAAGTAGTTTTAGAACTCCAAAATCTTGACAAGGTTAGCACCCAAGAAAATCTAAACCACCCTCTACCTGATATCAATAATAAGAAAAAAAATTCAAACATATTTGGATCCTAAAATTACAAACTCCTACTGGCCTCGTTAAAACCTACGACAATAAAAACCCCAAAAGGAAAATCCGATAGCAGAAAAAAAAAAGTTCTGATGATAATAAACAACAAATTCATATCGAATCCCAAAAATAATCATACATAAAAAACAACCTAAACAAATCTATAAGTATTGAAACCAGAAAGGTCATCTACATAAGCTGATGAATAGAAAGTCGGGAGAGTATAACTCTAAAATTCATCATCAATAGCAATAGCATGCTTAAACAAAGCATTGGCCACTAGGTTACCCTTTTCGTAGATGTGTGAGATACAAAACTATATAGACTGAACATAATGTTGAAAATTAATTGCTGTGGTCTATTTTAGATTACTTCGAAAGTGCACAAATCAACAAATAATAAAGTGGATTTCTTTTAAAAAAGAAACCAATATCGATCCCACAACGAATAATGTCTCTAGTAGTAAATTTAAATCAATTGTAAATTAAACTTAACAAAAGTAAAGAGAGTTATTTGAATGATTGTTGTGAGTAACCAAGCATAAATTGAAAAACAGTAATATTAAAATTGAGAAAGGCAGCAAGTAAATATTCCAAAGGTTTTAAGAAAATAAAGATTATGACTTCACCACTATTACTCCTATTTAGCCCTAATGCATTTTAGATTCATAGGTTAACCCCCCTTTGACCATAAGTGACTAGAAGTTGATTCTTCAATGCATTCTAATCTACCAAGTACAAGGTATTTAATTATCCCTAATCTAAATACTGAAATTAAAGCCCTAAGACATGCAAACACAATATGTTATTGTCAAAGTTGTCACTAAGGCATGCAATATTCCTATAACCATGTATTTCATTGCCCATCCATATTTATATCCCTTATCCTAAGCCAATATAAATACTAAATCAATCCACCTTTTCATGGAAGCATTAAGAACTACAATGAAATATTAACCTTAAACATGAATCAAATTCAAATATGCATTAAACATCAAATAGTCATAATAGGGTTACATCATCATACTCATAGAAAATTAGCTACACATGATCTTAGAATTATCCATTAAATAATTAAAAGACAACATAGATTAAATAACAAAGAGAATAAGAGTAAAGAGATCAAATCCAAAGTTTATGGCTGGTGGAATTTGTTCGTCAATCTTCTTCTCTTGGCTTCTCCAAACTATGATCAAAGTCACAAGGTTGACTTCTCCAAGGCTGGCAGAATTCTCCCTTGAAATTTGCTTTGTGTAGCACAACTTTTCTATGTAAAAACTCTTGAGAACTAATCCCTAAGAAAAACTTATGTTGCCATGAGAATGGGGAAAAAGGGAAAGAGAGACCTGCAGCTGTGAGAGAGGGAGTGAAGGAGTTGCAGCCGCGAGGGCCGGTGGTGAATTGTGTTTATGTCTCTTGTGTTGCATGGTATTTGTAGAAAAAGTTTAGGAGAGGTTTAACCCTAGAGCCCCTCTAAAACCAAGAGAATATAGAATATAATATGTATACATGATCTCAAACTCCATAAATTCCCTACTATGGCCGGCCACCTCAAAGGTACAAGTGTAGTTTGTGTCTCATGTTCAAACTAGGTTTAAGGAAACATACCTTACCTCCCTAGGAATCAAATTTATATTTAACTCTAATTCCTTTTATTCTAAATATTATTCCAATTAGTATAATCTGACATCCCATATGGCATATGATGTGGCAAATTTCGTACACATGGCTGAAGTGTAATGACATGACAGTCCAATCATCAATATCATCTTAGTAAGCCAAAATACTTTCCTTTTATATCTTCAATGACCCCCTGACAGATTCCAAGTACCTTTTGGGTGAACCAATGGAATCCAAATTCATTGATTCTGGTTGTAAAACTCAGGTCTATGTCTTAGATTTCTAGGTATATCTTGTTTGCACAAATTGGACATCGGGAAAACACTCAAATTCTAATTTCTTCGAGATGGTGTAAATCTGCCTCAACCGTTTGAAATATTGATTTTGTATATCAAACTGGTACTGAATGGCCGAACCAATTACAATGACACTTTAAAGAATTTAAGCCTAGTGAATCAGGAATCAATTTCAACTAGAATCGCACAAAACCTCAAAGCATAGCTTCAGATATGATTTTCTCAGTAAAGATTGCGTAGAAATACCGTAATTCCAGCTTTAGTCTTTCTTTTACTAAAAGTAGAAAAATATTGTAATTAAGTACTTTTCATTAACAATTAATTATAAACTAGCTAAAATTCAATATAAAAAGTGTCATAAAAACATTAACATTTTATGCCTATCAAATACACCCAAATTGAACTTTTACTAGTCCCTAGCATAGAAAGAACTAAAAACATAATCCTATAAAACCAAATACTTTGATGAGGTTGTCTCAAAGATTGCATAATAATATTAATTCAAAAGTAATTTTCAAGTGATCATGCATATCAACACCTTATCTTCTATTCAACATAATCATTACTTTCAAGTGTGTGTGAAAATCAAATGATACACTCAATGTCATGCACTTGAATAAATCTACATTAAATAGAGTTTGAAAATAAATATATGAACCACCATATGCTCAACATAATTAAATAGCTCTCCACTAATGTAGATCAATGCATTACCTTGAATCAATAGGACTTTATAAGCTTGTAATGTAAAAGTTAAAGGGTAATAGGCTAGAAGAAAGAAAATGATAGGAAAATAAAAAAAAAAATCAAAGAAAGAAAACTTATGAATAATATGCTTATAAAACTTTTTGTTTTCTCCTTTCAAATACACTTTTCTTATTCCCTTCCTTCAAACTTCACAAAACAACTCTTTTTCACAACATCTTTTTTTTTTCTTCTTTTCTTTTTCAACTTTTTCCTTCTAACCCCCAAATTGACTATTTTCATCCCTTGCTCAAACTTCTTTTTCAACATCAAAGATACATAGCCATATTTTTACCAACATCAGCCACCCCTAAATTATCTTCTACTTCACTCTACCAAATACAATTTATAAGCATATATCAATTTAACATAAGCTCTCTTTGATAAATGTGTATAAAGTAAAAAAAAAATATTTAGGCATAAGAGGTAAGTCAACGTGACTTAAAGAATAAAAAGGCTCTAATTAACAATCAATTATGCATCCTATAAATGGCTCAAATAAGGTACTAATGGATATATATTTCAAAGGTAGGCTAGAAATGCTCAAACTTAAAACAAAAATGGCCTAAATCATATTCAAAGTAATGCATCTCTCTAGGATGTCGCCTCAAAAAATAATTATGCAAGTTCTAGAGTTCACAAAAAATAATCACTCTAAATTAATGCAAATCTTTTCCATAATATAATTAAAATCATGCATATTTAATAAAGTGCTCAAAATAATTTTGAAAGTAATAACATGTGAACTTAACTCTAGGCATTAGAAAATACTCAAAAACAGTTCCACTACCTAAGAATCAATTTATTCACAATCATATTTTTATCATAGGCTCATCAAAAAATGCTGAAAAACACTAAAAACAAAAAATTCAGCAACAAAATTTACTTTTTTTAAAAAACTAAACGAAAAATAAAAACTTTAAAAACTAAAGAAGAAAAACCTCAAACAAAAAGAACCACCCCCAAATTAAAATGAACATAGTCCTCGATGTTCAAAACAAAGAAAATAAACATAATAAAAAGTAAGGGTAAAGAAAGCTCCCCCATTTGATGAAATGCAATGAAATTGCAAATTGTAGGTTCATAAAGCTCCCTTGACCGATCACTCTTTTTATGCTTCTCCTTTGATTTTCTCTTCTTTGATACCTAAAAACACAAAACAAAAACATCTAAAAAGAAATTAAAAATTAAAAATTAAAACTTTTAAACTTTGGGTTGCCTCCCAAAAAAACGCTTATTTCAAGTCTTTAGCTTGATATTCTTGTTAAGCTCTATCCAGAATCAATTTGTTGGTTGCTTCCACCTCCAAAGCAACTCTTAATAAACGATGATCTATGCGATCCTTTATTCTTTTTCATGCTTTTCTCTAACAGATTTAGCTCTAAAAACATATTCTCATGGCACCATTCATCTTTTAGATAAGGAGGGGGTTTGTAGATATTGTAGGTCACATTTTCACTACCAACCATAAAGGTAATCTTACCTTCTTGTATATCTATTAAAGCACGACTAGTAGCTAAAAAAGGTCTATCAAAATTCAAAGGTACATCACCATCCTCATCCATATCTAATACCACAAAATCCATGGGGAAGTACTCCCTTTGGCTACTTGATGGTACAGTATGCCATTTGTAAAGAAATTGAGGTGGGCTTTACTTTTCCAAGTCCTAGCTTCCTAAAACAAGAATAAGGCATTAAATTTATGGAAGCTCCTAAGTCACATAAAACATTAGAAAATTTAATATGACCAATATGACAAGAAATAGAGAAACCCTCAAGATCTTTTAATTTTGGTGGTAGCTTGTGCTGTAATATGGCACTGCACTCATCATTCAAAACTACCATCTCATGACCTCTTAGTTTCTTTTTCTTTTTCATGATTTCTTTTAAAAACCTAGCATAATTTGTTGTTGTCCTCATTGGGTATTTGAATTGTCTCTCCATGAGAAATTTGGATGGTTCCTCCATCTTGGATTGTAAGTATTGGAGAAGGGGTTGTTTTTGATATTGCCTTGTCAGAATTTCCCTACAAAATTCACATCATTAGTTTCATTAGAATTTCCTAAATGACAATTTATTATTTCATGATTATCTCCACAATATTTTAACAATTTGAAATATTGGAAATATTAGTAAAATTGTAGGAACCCAAGGTTTCAAGTTGCTTTGTATGTATTGCAACTTGACAACTCAATTTATCTAACTCATCCTCTTCATCGACAATCATGGTCTTTTTTAGGTTTTGGCTCCTTTCACTTGCCCATTGCGAGTTGTTGATTGTCCTCTCCTCCAATAGTTTGTATGCATCCTTTTGGGACTTATTTAATAAAGCACCACCTGCAGCAGCATCCACATTATTTCTTGTTAAATAATTTAACCCATTATAAAAAGTTTGGACTTGACTCCAAATGGGCATCCCATGGTGTGGACACTTCCTAAGTAGTTATTTTAGCCTCTCCCAAGCTTCATATAAAGACTCACTATCAAATTAGTGAAAAGTGCTAATTTCATTCCCAAGCTTGGCGGTTTTAATAGGTGGGAAAATTTTGTTTAAAAACTTAAAGGCTAAGTCATCCCAATTGACAATACTCCCAGGGGTTTAAGATTGTAACCAACTTTTGGCTCTATCCCTTAAAGTAAAAGGAAACAATCTAAGTTTTACAGCGTCCTCGGTAATCCCATTATACTTCACTAACTCACATACATCACAAAAATTTGATATATGTTGGTTAGGATCTTCACTTGGTAACCTTCCAAATTGGTAGTTATTGAGCATGGACATGGTTATAGGTTTGACCTCAAAGCTAGGTGCATCAATAGGTGGTCTCCTAATACATGACATATCCTCAACCCTTCTAGGTGCAGCATAATCCCTAATAGACCTATCACCTTGGTTAATAGGAACTTCAGGAACTACTGGGTTACCTTGGTTTTCCATAGTATTTTCTTCTCTTTCGGTGTTTCTAAATAAAGTCTCTCAAACTCATTCTTTCCTTAATCTCCTTAGATCTCTCTCAAAAAATTTAGATGAACAATTAAAACTCAAAAAACAAAATAAGTAAACAAACTAAAAAAATAAAATAGTAACTTAACACACAAAATAGAAAAAACAGCAACTGAAATTAATAATAAAAACTGAATTAAAACAAATTAATTAACTCACAAACTTAAAACTAGATAAAAATCAAATTGAACTCAAAGTAAACACAAAAATTAAGCAAAAACAAATTAAACAATAAGCAAAAATGAATTAAAACAGTAAGCAAAAGTGCAGTTTTTTTTTTTCTAAATTGGTTTTTCAGATTTTTTTTTATAATCTTAACTAAAGATTAAACAACAGTAAACTAAACAGAAATTAAATTTAGTAAATCAAAAACCTAAAACCGAAACAAAACAAAACAAAACAGTCAACAAAATATTTTTTTATTTTTTTTAAAAACCGCAAACCCTAAAACACAAATATAAAAACTTAGCTACTTTGATTTCCTCCTTCTTCAAACTCGAATTGGATTGCTTTGGATCGAAGAAAGCTTTCCAATCATTGTTCTTTCAGGATTAAAACCGAACATACACAAAAACAAAACAAAAGATTAAACTAAAAACAATAATTTAATTAACAATAAATTCAAAACTAGAAATAATTATTCCCCGGCAAAGGCACCAAAAACTTGTTGTGGTATATTTTAGATTAACTCGCAAGTGCACAAATCAACAAGTAATAAAGTGGATTCCTTTTAAAAAGAAAACTGATATTAATCCCATGAGGAACAATGTCTCTAGTAGTAAATTTAAATCGATTGTAAATTAAACTTAACAAAATTAAAGAGAGTTGTTTGAATGATTGTCGTTGAGTAACCAAGCATGAATTGAAAAAAAATAATATTAAAATTGAGAAAGGCAGCAAGTAAAAATTCCAAAGGTTTTAAGAAAATAAAGATTATGACTTCACCACTATTACTCCTATTTAGCCCTAATGCCTTTTAGATTCATAGGTTAACCACATTTGGCCATAAGTGACTAGAACTTGATTCCTCAATGCATTTTAATCTATCAAGCACAAGGTATTTAATTATCTTTAATCTAAATACCGAAATTTAAGCCCTAAAACATGCAAACACAATATGTTCTTGTCAAAGTTGTCACCAAGGCATGCAATATTCCAATAACCATGTATTTCATTGCCCATCCATATTTATATCCCCTATTCCTAAGCCAATATAAATACTAAATCAATCCACCTTTTCATGGAAGCATTAAGAACCACAATGATATATAAACCTTAAACATGAATCAAATTCAAATATGCATTAAACACTAAATGGTCATAATAGGGTTACATCATAATCCTCATAGAAAATTAGCTACACATGATCTTAGAATTATCCATCAAATAATTAAAAGACAACATAGATTAAATAACAAAGAGAATAAGAGTAAAGAGATCAAATCCAAAGTTGATGGCTGGTGGAATTCGTTCTTCAATCTTCTCCTCTTGGTTTCTCCAAACTATGATCAAAGTCACAAGGTTGACTCCTCCAGGGCTGGCCGAATTCTCCCTTGAACTTTGCTTTGTGTATCACAACTTTTCTATGTAAAAACTCTTAAGAACTAATCCCTAAGAAAAACTGATGTTGCCATAAGAATGGGGAGAAAAGGAAAGAGAGAGCTATGGCTGTGAGAGAGGGAGTGAAGGAGTTGCAGCCGCGAGGGCCGATGGTGAATTGTGTTTATGTCTCTTGTGTTGCATGGTATTTATAAAAAAGGTTTAGGAGAGGTTTAACCCTAGAGTACCTCCAAAACCAAGAAAATATAGGATATAATATGTATACATGATCTCAAACTCCATAAATTCCCTACTATGGCCGGCCACCTCAAGGGTACAAGTGTATTTTGTGTCTCATGTTCACACTAGGTCTAAGGAAACATTCCTCATCTCCATAGGAATCAAATTTGTATTTAACTCTAATTCCTTTTATTCTAAATATTATTCCAATTAGTATAATCTGACTTCCCATGTGGCATATGATGTAGCAGATTTTATACACATGGCTGAAGTGTGATGACATGGCAGTCCAATTATCAATATCATTCTAGTAAGCCAAAATACTTTCCTTTTATATCTCCAATGACCGCTAGACAGATTCCAAGTACCTTCTGAGGAACCAATGGACTCTGAATTCATTGATTCTAGTTGTAAAACTTAGGTCTATGTCTTAGATTTCCAGGCATATCTTGTTTGCACATATTGGACATTCGGAAGACACTCAAATTCTAATTTCTCCGACTAGGATTCAATCTGCTGCAACTGTTGTAAATATTGATTTTGTAAATCAAATTGGTACTAATTGGCCGAACCAATTACAATGAAATTTTACATAATTGAATCCTAGTGAATCAGGAATCATTTTCAACTAGAATCGCATAAGATCTCATAGTGTAGGTCCAAATATGATTTTTTCACTAAAGGTTGCACAGAAATACAGTAATTCCATCTGTAGTCTTTCTTTTGCTGAAAATTGAAAAATACAATAATTAAGTACTTTTCATTAACAATTAATTATAAACTTGCTAAAATTCAATATAAAAAGTGGCATAAAAACATTAACATTTTATGCCTATCATTAATCATTCGAGCTCTGAACTTCCAAGGATATATCTCTAAAGACACTGGAAATAAATCTTCAACAAATGAAGAATCATATTCTAACCATATCCTATCCCAGAAAAATTTATGAGCCTTTTCTAAAGCAAAACGCGCTGCATCCAACTCTACCTCAAAAGCATAAGCCTGACCTAGTGGAATAGCAAAACAACCATAGACAAAGCCTCTAAAGTTACGAAAAATACCTCAACCTCCAGCAACCCTAAGAGCAGCCATGGAAGCACCATCTATGTTAATTTTAATCCAATCCAGAGGAGGCATTCACCAATATACCAAAATAATCACAGAGCCTTCCACAACACCAATTGCACCCTAACTGTCCTCAAAATGGCTAAATCTAAAACTAAATTATGCATTGCATCTTCTTGCCTCCTGTATAGCCGAAGAAACCAAAACAAAAGCTCTACATATTAGGACAAAAACCCCTTTATGCACTTGTTGATTCCTAACAAACAAAATAATAGGAAAAATGTGCATAAGACCTAACAAACAAAATAATAGAATATACATGCATAAGTAGCACGGAACATATTAGCAAGTTGAGGATTCAACACAACCAAACAAACATAGGAAAACAAAGCCTGTGGAGAATCAAAATAACAAATAGCAATCCCAAACTTCGCAGCCACAAATCCCACACAACCTGAGCATAAAGACAAACACAAAAAAAGATGAGAATTTGTCTCACGAGCCGACTTGCAAATGTGACACCTTGAAGCCAAAGCAAAACTCCTACGACAGAAAGCCATATCAACCGACACATTTCTATTAAAAAGAAAAGCCTCATCTTGCCTATAAAAAGATGAGAATTTGTCTCACGAGCCGCCCTGCAAATGTGACACCTTGAAGCCAAAGCAAAACCCCTACGACACAAAGCCATATCAACCGACACATTTCTATTCAAAAAAAAAAGCCTCATCTTGCACCGCCCTAATGATATGCCAAACAGATGAACAAAGGTAGTATTTTCTGTCAAATTTGCATATAAACAGTGACATTAGAAAAACATAGACAAAGGAAACGTCAGTCAAAACTTTCCATGCCAACTTGCTAACCAAAATGAAAAAGTGACTATGCAATGACTAATAATAATAATAATAATAATAATAATAATAATAATAATAATAATAATAATCATCATCATCATCATCATTATCATCATCAAAACGAAATGATTATGCAGGAAAAAGTTTCAAGGCATCCAAGCTAGGTTGGCACCCCTCAAAATCAAAACCAAACACAGACCAAATAAATAACTATGAAAAAAAAGATAATACAAAAAGATCTAATACAACCTAAAAGGGGCAAAGACCACCAAGCTAAAAAGTCAGCCTCATTAAAACCTGGAAGCATAAAGACTCAATAAAGGAAAACTACAACCAGAAAAAAGAGTACCGACAAAAATAAACAAAAAACAAGACCACAAAACTAACTAACCTATAAGTATTTCTGCCCGAGAGGTCATCCTTATTCGCCTGAAAACAATTCGCAAGAAGGTCAAAACTCCAAAAATCTAATTGATTAGTATGCTCTTTTAGACAAATTGTCAGCAACTTTATTGCCTTCCTGATAAATATGAGAAATCTGAAACTCAATCATACGATTAAAATGGATGCAATTACAAAAATGCGCCTTAAACTTCCACGAAACCACAACTTGATTACTTGAAAAAATGCTAACCACATAGCTAGAGTCACTCTCAATCCAAAGCTTAGTCCAAGTAAACTGCCAAGCCAAATCAATAGCATACAGAGCTATCCCCAGCTCAGCCACAAAAGCAAAGGCCCCACGGAAAAAAAAACCCCGAACAAAGCCTCTACTATTCCAGAATATACCACAACCAGTAGCTAAACTTGGAGCACCAGCAGCAGCCCCATCAATATTAATCTTCACCAAACCCGATGAAGGAAAAGACAAAAAAACAGGGGCAATCCTAGGTGCCTTAGGAGGAAAATGCTTGACCCTTAAAACCCGAAGAAGAGAAAGATCTTGCACATTATTATGCATAACACCTTTTTGGGTTGAATTAGCTTCAGAAATAGATGACCAAATGAAAGAGAAAACTCTTACAATTGGAAAGAGATTACTGAAATGCAACTGATGATTCCGAGTGAACTAAATAACATCATAAACCGCCACCACTATTGCAATGAGCAAGTTAACAATCTGTGAACTCAACCCCACAAAGTATGAGCATAAGGACAATTCAAAAAAAGATGTCAATTAGATTCACTCCCCAAAACATCTAAACAGGTTAATAAAATTAAATAGAAAAAATAATCCAAATAGAACAAGAGGAGAAATCCCTCCAGTTAATCTTTATTGACCTCATTAAAACCTAGTGGAAGAAAAACCCCACCATCGGGAAAAGAAGTATCATGGTACATAACAAAATTACATGTAATAAAAAACCATGGAAAAAAACCCAAAAAACAAGCCAAAGTCTAAAAAAAGAAAAAGACATTAATACTCAAGTAAACTTATAGGCATATGTCCATGAGATCCTCCTGATGAAATACACAAAAATCGGTAAAGTAGTCCACCAAAAATCTGAAGAAGAACTAACTGCAAACTTCAAAAGAGCATCAGCCACTTTATTTCCTTCCCAAAAATTATGAGTCACCCAAAATTGAAAATTGTCAATGAAAGAAACGTAAAGACCACCGGGCATAAAATTTCCAAGGAACATGATAAGATCTAGAATAAAGTAAATTAACAATAAACGTGGAATCACTTTCTAACCACTAAGAGACCCAAAAGAACCGATGAGCCATTTCAATGGCATACATTGCAGCTTGCAACTCGGCCTCAAAAGCATAGGCATTTCCTAGAATAATTGAAAAAAAAACCTTTCGTGAAACCCCTACAGTTGCAAAAGGTACTTCCCTACAAGCCGAACAATGATTCCCATTAGAGGCACCATCCACATTAACCTTGAACCAACCTCTTTCTGGCAAAAATCAAATCACAGATATAATTGTAGAAGCCTTGGGAAGCCTCATAGTGACCTTTAACCTATGAAGAAGCAGTAAATCATGGACCGTACGATGAATCCCACATGTCTTCAAGGTATTAGCCTCCTGAATGGGCTGAGAAATGAAACTAAACATGCTAGAAATTGGAACCAAGTTGCTACCATGTAAACTTGAATTACGAGCAAACCAAATTCCACTAAAACATGCAACAATAGTAGTGATCCAAAGACACTTCACTTGAGGACTCCAATGAACCTTTAAAGCCTTTTGAGCAAGAAAAACAGGACCATCACCAACAAAAATGTTCCCACCAAATAGAGTAGAAATATAATCCTAAATGGTTAAGGCATATGGAGAAGAACCAAAAAGATGCAAAATATATTTTGAACCTTTACAACACAACTAGCAGCAAGAAACCAAATGAAAACCCTAAGAATCCACAAACAATCTGTAGGTAATCTATTATATAGAATCCACCAATAGGCAAAAGATCAGGAAGGAGGAAAATATATTTGCCAAATGATGCAAACCCAACTAGCCACCTCTGAAAAGTTTAAAAGATGCAAATACATTTCTATGCGCATAACCTATTTATGCTGCCACACCAACTTATCACACTGATAATTAAAAATTTTAGTATCTTGAATGACCTTCGAAATAGCTGGAAAAGCTTGTAAAAAACATGTTGGAAGATGCCATGAACCCTCCCTATCCACCGTGCAAGAAACCAAGATATTAGGATCCCATTGTCGATTATGCATATCCAACAAACTAACCAACGACTTCCCTAACCAATTATCTTGCCAAAATTAATAATAATAATAACAACAACAACAACAACAACAACAATAATAATAGTAGGAGAAATAATAATAATAATAATAATTTGAAAAGGCTACAGCTGTTGAAAGACATCCTAACTTAGTTAACACTCCTACAACAAAACTGTAAATAATTAGTAAAAGAAATGAAATGTTTGAATACATAAGAGAAAAGAACAACCAAAAGATTAAAATAACCATCCAACCTCATTAAAATCCTAATAAGAAAAAAAAAACCCAATAGGGAAGCCAAGAATAAGGAGAAAGAGTACTAGTTAAAAAAAACAAAAAAAACAAAACCAAGAGAAGAAAAGAAAAAAAAAAAACTAAAGCTATGATCCCTCCACATATCCATTGCATCAGCATGCCAACATTCTGAGGAAGCGAAAAACTCCATTGAGAAGAACTCACTGAAAAATCCATTTGTGAAAGAACATCAGCCACCATATTCCCCTTTCGATAAATATGAGAGACCTTGAAATGAATATCATTAATATATTGAAGACAAGTCACCCAATCCAAAAGGAGAGACAAAGAAACCAAAAGAGATCTAGCTTTAGTCAAATGAACCACAAACATGGAATAACATTCCAACCAAATTAAGTTTCAAGAAAACAGTTTTGCATATTTAATAGCAAGAATAACCCCCATAATTCAGCCTCAAAGGCAGAAAGAATACCAAAGGGAGAATAAAAACAACCTTTAATAAAGCCTCGAGGGATTCTAAACACGCCACCACAACTAACACTTCCAGTACTCCCTGCAACAGCACCATCAATATTCAATTTAATCCAACCTGCAGTAGAAGCTAACCAATAAATAGGAACAACTTTGGGAGCCTTGGAAGGCAAACCCGAGACACCAAAATTTTGAAGCATTAGCAAAATTAAAAAATTGTGTTATGCATAGTACCAACTTTAAAGTTAGCAAGAAAGACATACAAAAATCTGAAAGACATACAAAAAGCAATAAAATATCCAACCAAACCTTGAAAGCTTAAAGCAACATCAAAAGCTGAACCAATCACTGCCCAAAAAGCCCGAGCATGATTACAATGTAAAAACAAATGCTCCACATCCTCAACTGCTTTAATAATAATAATAATAATAATAATAATAATAATAATAATAATAATAATAATCTGAAATTTGTGAAATTTTATTGAAAAAAGAAAGGAATAGCAAGAAAATTTGACAACTCCAAGTAAGGAGTAAATTGAAAAACTGTTGGCCTCATTAAAACCTAATTGAGAAAAAACCCCTTGCAAGGGATAACCCCAGTCAAGAAACAGACTACCAACTTACAAAACTAAACCACCAAAAAACTTAAAAAAAACAAACATATTAAGTAAACCTAAAAGATCGTTCTTCCCATAGATCACACATGTGAGAAGAAAGACAAGAAGAAGACAGATTAGCATACCAAACTGTGGCCTGTGCAGTAAAAGCCACTTTAGGGAGCCTATTTGCAACCTTGTTTCCTTCACTTTCTAGTGAATGGAACTCAAATAATCTAAACAAGAAACCCAACCACCTAAAACTTTTAGAGGAACCTGCAAAGCTTTAGTTTGAAGCAATATAACCACATAAGTAGAATCACTTTCAATCCAAAGAATATTCAATCCCCAGTTTCTGACAAAACCAATTCCCTTGATGACTACCCAAATCCCCGTCTCATAGGCAAAATAAAAATCAGGAGGACCCCAAAAATAGCCGCTAACCAAACCTCTTGAATTTCAAAAAACATTTCCATAACCCGCCACACCTAGGGACCTAAGAGTTGTACCATTAGTATTTAATTTAATCCATCTTGGTTTAGGAGCCAACTAAGTACCGAAACCACCTTAGAAGACTTTGAAGTAACATGCCTCGAAGAAAACTTTGTCCATATTAATTTATCATCCAAAGTGAATAAAACATAATAATCAATCAAGGAAACAATTTGAGGATAAGCCTGACACAAAAAGGACGGTAGAACCTCTCCTGTTGAATCACAAAAACCAAGAACCAATGCTTTCGGGTCCCAAACCACAAAGGACAAATCCACCATATCACAAATGGGTGCCCAAATCCAGTTATTATACTAGAATTTAACCTTGGAGAGCTGCCCGACCAGCCAACGATAATCAGGATACATAATATCATAACAAACTTGTAGAGACAACCAATATGAAGAAGTAATAAAAAACCAATAGCTAGAAGACAACTTGGTTATATATTTAGCCCGGAGAAACCAAAAACCCAGAAAGTCATTAACCAAAAAATTCCATGTAAATTTCCCCAGAAGAGCTTTATTCAACAACCTTAGATTTCAAACTCCTAAACCCCCAAAGGCCACTGGCCTGCAGCATTAAGACCAAGGAACAATAATTAACTTTGTTTCATCCACTGAGCCTGTCCAAACAATTTTTTTTATCATCCTGGTTAATCTTTTCAACAATTCCGAAGGCCACATAAAAACCATGAATGTATGAACAAACATAAATCCAGTAATCAAGTTAACAAGGCAAACTCGGCATGCCAATGGAAGAGTTTTACCTTTCCACCCTTCAAAACAACTAATTATCTTATCAGCCGCTGGTTGTAAAAAGAAAGATTGGGAGTACTTTTAAACAAGGGAACCCTAAGATAAGTGAAAGGCAAAAAACCCTCCTGCATATTCAGAGTAAGCATCAAAGAAGTTCTCTGAATCCGCTGCACATGTTTTCCAAAATAAATGAAACATTTATTCCAATCAATTAGACCTGAGACCCGACCATAATGCTCAAAACCGAAGCAACAGTATCCACATTAACCCAAAAACCCCAATAAAAAAGACCACGTACAAAACCATAGTCAAAATCGCATCCTCCAAACCATCAGCCTCTCAAGAAGAATCCTCCTCAAAGAACAACCCTTTATAGTAACTTAAGATGTAATCTAGAATCTTATTCCTATCATTAGTAACTTGACCATCAACAAGCAAAGAGAGATTTGAATCTTGAGACTTAAGCTTACAAAGATGAGCATGGAAAAAATATGAATTCTTGTCTCCCTCCTTAAGCTAACGAATATGACATCGCTCATTCAAAAATATATCACAGGTATCTAGAAGATCATCCAAAATCGAATAAGCCCTTATCTTCCCTTTCCAAAAAACCTTTAAACACTAACCATCCATTTTTAACTTAATATCAACTAAATCATTATGAGCTTTAGATATATGAAAATCCAAATATCCAAAATAAAATTTACTCATGGTGATAATATGACCTTTTAAATGGTGAAGCTTGAAAAAAATATGAGCAAAATCATTTTGCATGGGCAATGGCCCTCCCAAAAAATCTGCCACCATCTGTAAAAATGGTAGATGGTGGCAAACATAAAATGATTTATGTATGAACAAACATAAATCCAATAATCAAGTTAACAAGGCAAACTCGGCATGCCATTGGAAGAGTTTTACCTTTCCACCCTTCAAGACAACTAATTATCTTATCAGCCGCTGGTTGTAAAAAAGAAAGATTGGGAGTAACTTTAAACAAGGGAACCCTAAGATAAGTGAAAGGCAAAAGACCCTTCTGCATATTGAGAGTAAGCATCAAAGAAGTTCTCTGATTCCGCTGCACATGTTTTCCAAAATAAATAAAACATTTATTCCAATCAATTAGACCTGAGACTTGACCATAATGCTCAGAACCGAAGCAACAGTATCCACATTAACCCAAAAACCCCAATAGAAAAGACCACGTACAAAACCATAGTCAAAATCGCATCCTCCAAACCATCAGCCTCTCAAGAAGAATCCTCCTCAAAGAACAACCCTTTATAGTAACTTAAGATGTAATCTAGAATCTTATTCCTATCATTAGTAACTTGACCATCAACAAGCAAAGAGAGATTTGAATCTTGAGACTTAAGCTTACAAAGATGAGCATGGAAAAAATATGAATTCCTACCAACTTATGAGCATTAATTGTTCGGTCATATGCATCAGCTCAATTCCTACCAACTTATACGAGACAAGCAACTATAAAACCGGTGTAGCATTACCATGTTTATTAACAGCAACCAACCGTAAATCAAGAGCAGTCCAAAAAATAAGAGAAATAAAGTCAAAAGAAACCAGAGGCTCAACCAAAGCAATCAAATCCGGAGAGTAAAACTTACAAAATTCAAAAAAGAGCACGTTGAGAAACAACATTTTCCAAGCCCCAACAATTCTAGCTAAAACACTTCATTGAGATTGCTTGGAAGATGCCCTCGTGGAGGACTTAGGATGACCAACCTCAAATCTAGATTGCCACTTACCAGCATTCTTAGCAAGTCTTCTTCTCCGCCAATTTTTCCCACCACGAATAGTTTGAAAATTTTCGTCAATAACTACCAAACTCATTTCTTGAATCAGTGAAACAGATACAAACACCTTGACCAAAGTCACTTGATCACCAACAAAAGGAACCAACGCCGAGCTAGCACCACCTTTCTCAACTTCTAGAATAGAATCAGCCCCCATCATCTCATCATCCCCAATATCATCTGAGTCCTTCATAGCACAATCACCATATTTTTTACTGCGCTTAAGGGTTACCTAAAATTCCTCTTCCATAGTAATGATGTTTGAAGCCAAATCCACAAAAGGCTATAAATGCTCTTCTATCATTTTGTTCAAAACATTAAAAGCATTGGACATTGGAACCGTAACATCCGCCAACTTGCCCTGACCCACAGAAAACGAAGCTTGTTCACTTGATCCCTCATTGGTGGTGAAAGGAGCCACGAATCGATCTACCCTTTGATTCTTTTCCACAACTAAATCAAAAGCTCTTGGAACCTCTTTCTTACTATAAATTTGTTTTTTGATTCTCGTCTTCCTAGGTGCCCGATGTTTTACATTGTTAACCTCCAAACTTCTACAATTCGTTGTTGCATTGTCCACACTACTACATGCATTACAGAAATCAAGTAAATTTTAATAAAATAAACCCACAGTAACACTATCACCAGAACGATTTGACATGATTGATTCCGGAAAATGAGAAGATAAATCAAGGTCGACTAGAAACTGTGGGAAATGCCTAAATTCAACTGCCAACGTATTTTCATCAATCATCAAAGGAACCCCCATACATTTAGCAAGATCTGCTAAGATGTGAAGGTGTCATAAAACCCAATTGAGATAAAAACACACCCAGACTTGTACGTGAGTTGACTTTTGCAAAGCTAGATTAAAATTCGGATCCCAAGCATGCAGACGTAAAATCCTCGATTTTAAAGCCACTAACCCCATGCCCAAATGCAATTTCTATCAGTCTTAGAGAATAAAAGAACTTGAAAGTAGCATTTTTCCATTGAAATCAATTTCCAATTCTGAAGTTTTGAAATGTCAAAAAGCTTATGCTCCAAGTCAGTCAATTTCCAAGGCCTCTTGAATAGAGCAATTCTAGCAAATAGGGAATGTTTATGATAATCCAAATGTTTGAAAGAATCTTCCTCATTAAGTGGAACTGGGTGTAAGTCCCAAACCATAGTTGGAACCACTGTTGACTGTGAAATACCTCGGAACTGACCCCCATCACTCACCACAGTAGCAAAACTCTTTCCATGCACAACAGAATCCAAAACAGCCACCAGAATGGTGGCAACAACTGCACTGCCATTCACAGGCTAAGATACATCATCCACAGGAGCTGCTGACTGGTTGTTAATTTTCGACTGAAGAAAGTCATAGACATGACCACCCGGAATAGTCGCTTGACAGGAAATGATTTTAATGCCAACAGAACAGCACCAGAAACATAAATCAACATAAGTTCCTCCACTGTGAGACCTTTAATCGTGCGTCAGATGCTACCTATGCCAGTTGTTCTTACTAAAGCAGAGATTTGTGATGCCGCACCAAAACCAATGCAATCCAAAATGAAACCCGAAATCATTAACCAAAAAACAACGACTCATAACCCTTGCACCAAAAGCCGAGAGAAAACACTGAACAACTCATCGGAAAAAATCCACCGCGAAACCTCAAATATGGGAAAAACCACCAAACCCTAGCCAATCCCCCGTAATCGCCTGAGCCATCTCCAAAATAATCTCTAATAATAATGATGATGATAATGATAAAACGTTAAGTTTCCCTATGTAGAAGTTGTAAAAAAATATTAGAAAATTTTTAGAATGAATGCAAAATTTCATAATGACATTTTTATTCTTAGTTTTCCTTCTAAAATTTAATAATATTTTATTCAAATCCATAACTCTTTAAAATTATTATGAGTCAATGATATTTGAATACCCTAGCTTTTAAAAGACTTCTACAAAGTCCTACTTGAACGCACCTGCATTTTATTAACTTTTATTTAAAATCTATTAAATTTGAATTGAATACCCTTTGATTTGTATGGACTCTTTTAAAATCTAAATTGAATACCCTTCGACTTTGAAATTATTTTAAAATCCATTTATCTCTAAATTGAATAACTCTCAACTTTTAAGCTTATTTTTGGTTTAATTCTAGAAATTCTAGAGCATTTAATTGTTCAGTAAATTAAACTTACTTTGATTCTTTGATAAGTTTGAAGATTAGAAAAAAAAATAATGTACAATATTATTATGTTATTTTTAAATTTTGATTCTCTTATAATGGACAAAAAGAATTAAATTTCTTGATACGCTTGATAAATCATTATACATACATATATATATATATATATATATATATATATATCAAAATGAGATGACAATGCTAGGGTCAAAACTAGGACATCCCAGCTAAGTTGGCACCCTTTATAATAAAACCCAACACAACCTCAAAATTTATTAAAAAAAAAAAAGGTTTAGAGTTACAAAGAATATCAAAATACATCCCTATGCAGGGCACCTCAAAACCGAATAAACCTAAATAACTATCCGACCTCGTTAAAACCTAGAAACATAAAAACCCTTGTGGGGAAAACTGCAACCAAGAAAAAGAGTACTGGTTACAAAAATCAATAAACAAAAGAAAACTACTTAGTAAACCTATAATTATTTTGTCCTGAAATATCATCCCGATAAGCTTGATTACAAAAAATTTGTAAGACCAAATTGTCAAAAAATTTCAGTTTCTGGGATATCTTTCTTGAGTAAAATATCAGCAACATAATTACCCTTCCGAAAAATATGTGAAGCACAAAACTAAATTGTATATTGCTAATATAATGCAAGCAAATAAATCATTATCATGAACACTAATATGCATAACACCATTTTTCACCAAATTAGCTTCCAACAAAGTCGAGCTAACAAATGCAAAAGCCCAAGCCATCAGAAAAAGAGAATAATTATGTACATGCTGATTTCAAGCATAATAAATAATAAAAATAAAATAAGCAATCACGGCAGCACAAAGAAGATTTCGTTATCTGTGAGCTCAAACCAAAAGTAGAAATAGAAAGAAACAGTACAGGGTTTTCCTGATTACTGAGAAAAACTTGACACTTGATCTCAACAAATTCCCACAAATCTTTTGCATAAGAACAATGCAAAAAAAGGTGCCTCAAAGTTTCAACCTCATTATTACAAAGGTAATAACTGGAAGCTAACAAAAAGACTCGATAACATAAAGAGTCTTCAACTAGAATTCTACCATGAAAGTAACGCAACAAAACATGGCATGCGAAGGAAAAATAAAATTAGTCCATAGAAATTTCAGCCAATCCAAATCCAGTTGCAACCCAACCCAATGAGCATACATATTTCGGCAAGTAAGGTTCCCATTCGTAGAAGGCTCCCACACTAGCTTATCTGAATCATGCACTGCAATTTTCACTTTCCCATTCCTATCAACAAGACTAGGAAACTAAGAAATAAAATCCAAAAGAGACACCCAATCACCACTCGAATTCACCCAGTCTGAAATAATAGAGACTGAAACCCAATTCGCTGCACTAGAGCCCACCACAAAAGACAGAATGGCACCAAGACAATTATCTTTCCAAAAATCGACATGAGAATCCCTACTTGGAATCCAATGGAAATTGGAAAAAAAAAATCCTAAATTGATCTAATAGCCAGCCAAACAGAAGAATGTAACTAATAATATATATTTAGTTTACCTTTTATACCAAGCCCTCAAGATAGCGAAAATGAAAGAATCATTAGTTAAAACTTTCAAAGTAAACTTACTAATCAAGGCTTGATTAAAAATAATGAAATTTTTCTCCCCAATATCACCTTGAGATTGAGGCTTACAACAATGATCCCAACCAACTATCATCAATTTTTCAACTAAAATTGAACTCGACCAAAAAAAATTCTTTATGGCCTTATTAAGCTCTTTCAAAAGGGAGATATGCCATTTATAAACACTGAAGCTATAAACAAATTTAAAGGAAATAACAGAATTTATTAGACAAACTTTACCAGCATAAAAAAGAGATCTACCTTTCCAAGTATCAAACTGGCTCAAAATCTTAACAGCAATCAGACGTAAATGTTGAAAGGTTGGTGAACCACAGAATAAAGGGAAACCTAAATAATCAAAAGGAAATCGACCAACTCTCCTACCCCCTAGCGAACTCAACTATAAATGCCTAGCAGCAATAACTGAAGCCCCAAAATACAGAATGATTTCTCCTAATTAACAATCCAACCTAACAAATAACCATAATGAACAAAAGTGTCCACCATCGCTCTGATATTGCTAGTACCACACTGACCAAACAAAAGAATATCATTTGCATATAAAAGGTGAGTTGGAGTAGTAACTAATCGGTTAGCAAGCACTGGTTTGGAAACATTAGATTTCACTAAACATGATAGAAACCGGCAACGGAAATCCTTAGCAACACCAAACAACAAAGGCGACATGGGATCCCCCTGATGAACACTACTACAAGAGAAGTAACCAACTGGTGAACTATTAATTAAAATTACTAAAAATATTAGAAACCCATCGAAAAAACTTGGAAGAAAAACTAAATCGGTGCAAAACCTGTAAAAGGAAGTTCCAACTCAGGATATCAAAAGCTTTGCGAATATCAATCATTAAGGTCATATTCCTTCCAAAAGTTTTCTTGTCAAGGAAGTTAACACATTCTGAAGCTGTAAGTCACTGATCTTACGACCATTAATGAAACCGAGCTGTTTAGGAGAGATAATCCTTGAAAAAACATAAGCCAAACAAGAAGAAATAGTTTTAGTAATAATCTTAAATGAAAAATCTCCCATCACAATCGGTCAAAATTTATCCAAGGATTGAGCATCATGTACCTTTGAGATCGAAATCAAAACATTCAAATTTAAGCCACTACTTATAAAGCCTGTTCTGAAAAAATATTGCATCGTAGCCACCACATCTACACCTATAATATTCCAACAAGAGTGAAAAAAAAAAAATTTCTAAAACAACTTTTTTAATCTCATCCTCTAAAGTTATTTTAGTTAAAACTTCATTCCTTTTCGTAGTCACCAAACTAGAAATAATATTACCAAATTGCAGTCCTCTAAAACCAATTGTGAAGCATTCTTATTAAAAATATTTTCATAAAATTGAACCATATAGATCACCAATAATATCCTTATCCATAACAAGCTGATTATCAATTAATAAAAAACTATTATTACATAAGATATCACTTTCTATTTATTTTTTCCTACAAAACAATCATACGTACTCAAATTAAAACTATCCTCTAAAATAATCTCAAATTAAACTCTAATATGAATCAACTACCTCAATATCCAAATAAATTTAACATAAAATGAAAATCTAAGTAATTATTTTTTAAAATAAACTTCTATAAATCATGTCACTTTTTTTTATATATACTAAATTGTCTCATTCCTCCTCGTTAATATTTTTTTGGTAAATTATTCGTCATTAACATTTAGATTGTGCTCCCCATCTTTATATATTTTATTTAACTATACACTTGGACTTATATATATTATTATTTCCTATTAAGGGTGGAAAAAACCAAATTAAACCATTCAAACTGAACTAAATTGCTGCTTTTGGTTCGGTTTGGTTCGGTCTGTAAAAGGTAAACGGTTTGATTTGGTTTGTTATGTAAAAAAACTGTAATTGACGGTTTGGTTTGCAGTTTGAATGATTTTCAGACCGAACCAACACAAACCGCCTCTTATATATAATAAATTTTTAATATGTTTTATTACTAATGATAAATATTTTTTTGTGTTTAGGATATATTATACAATTTTTAGTATGGATTGTAATATTTTTAATTTGAACTTTAAATTGTAATATTTTTAGGTTGAACTTAGTACTGTAATATTGAAATTAGTTTGGAGTTTCGAGTTTCGACTATATTATTAAATTAAGTTTGAACTGTATAATTAAATGATGAATCATTGGTTTATATTTTAATTGGAGTTTAGACTATAATATTTAGATGAATAATTGAATTGATGTTTCATTAATAACCATATTATTTAACTTTTAGTTGATTTGTAATGTATAATATAAATGAAAATGCAATGAAAAATTTGCTGCAAGCCTGCAACAATAACAAATGGATTGAGGTCCAAACCGTTCATAAATGATTTAGTTTAGTTTAATTTGAATGGTTCTGATAGTTTAGTTTGATTCGTTACTAAACTAAACTACTAACTATAATTTAGTTTGAATTTTTATAAAAAAAACTGCTCAAACTAAACCGCGCCAACCTCTATTTTCTATATGGAAATTGAGAACCCAAATTTTGTGTGCAGCTATCATATTGGGTGTACCACGCGTTCTCACCATTATTATTAAATTATTATTTTCTTTTATTAATTATATAAAAAATTTAAAAAAATTCACTAAATTTTTATCGTTGAAAAATTTTATTTTATTTTAAATTGTTAAAAAAATATTTTTTATTTTGGATTTTTTTATCTCATATACTCTTTCTATGAAATTCTTATAATTTTAAAATATTTCATCTAAAGAGCTACAAAAATTATTTATCATGAATATTTTTGTATATATTTTTATATATTTATTTCATCATATATATTTTTTTGTTCATTAAATTTTTTTCATCTAAAATTTTTTATCCTAAATTACTAAAATTTATTCTATCATAAAAATTTATTTATCCTATATATTTTTTCATCATGAAATTTTTTTTCATATGAAATTTTTAGTGAAAAGTTTAGGATGATAAAAACAAACTTTAGACGAAAAAAAAATAGATGGAAATAAATTTATGATTAAAAAAATTATATTTAGCAATTTTTGAAGAAATTAAAATTTTTAGATGACAAAAAAAGTAGATGAATTTTCTTTAAAAGTATTTTAGATAACTAGTAAAGAAAAGACAAAAAGTAATTTTAAAGAGTACTAAAGTGAATTTATATTTTACTGATTCAATTTAATCTAATTGGATTAAAGTGTAACATTTAACAAATATAAAAATATTAAATTTTAAAATTAATTGTAGTGATTTATATCTGAAAAATTAAATTTTAAAAATGATTAAAGTGCATTTATGAAGTCAGCTTGTTTATCATAGTTTCTAAAGACTTTGCATTTAAAACAACTTTTAAAAATATTAAAACGGTTTTCACATAAAATCTTCTAACCAAAGAAATATGTAGGTGTTTAGAAAACTCTTATAAATTATTAAATATATATATATGTATACCAAACTCGCAAAAATCTCCTTAGTTATAGTGAATGATTCTTCAAAGAAGTTGTGAGACATATTTATTCATGAAAATAAGTTAGAACACATATTTTATGCCTATATATGCATATAGGTGTGTTAAACAAACCCATGGACAGTAAACACTAGGACCCCGTGGCCATGGACGGTGGTCCTCAGAAATATGCATGTGAACTTCCACGTGCGAACGCGACTCCAAGCGCACAGGAGAGAGTTGAGAGTTTGGACTAATTTGCCGACAAGTTGGACCAACCAACCAACGCTTCCTTTATAATTCTTTTATTATTCATTCTTTCTTTCTTTCAAACCCCGCAGTTTGACCAATATACGATCTATTTTATGTATCATGCCTCAAGGATTCTCTTTTGCTTCTGCTTTTGGAGACATAGTCATGCCCATAAACGTACCTAGCTATATAAACCAACTAAAATAGATATAGACAATTAAAAAGAAAATCAAATATAAAACATGTTTGTTTAACTAAATAATAATAATGATAATAAAACAAACATATTAGATAAAAATCGAGCTCGTGTCTCCCCATAGATTCGTCCTAAATTAGGCAGAATTCAATAATAGAAATCCGAATAAAGATCTTATTATTGAATAAAGATCTTATTCAATAATCAAAAACACTGTATTTAAAATACAAAAATTAAATTTAAAAAAAATAGAGAATATTAAATAAGACAAAGAAGGTACTTTATTTTTTCAATTCGACCATATTAAGGATCGAGTAGAACAACTATATATTTTATTTTATTTTATGTAATCTGATATTCAACTTCTTTTTCATGTTGCAAATATATATATTCTAGTATTATTATTGCTTTCTCTTGTATATATATTTTTTTTGTCCAATTTTTTTTTCTTGTTTTGTTTTACCGAAAAGTCTTTTTTGGGGACAATTATCTAAAAGTATATTGGATTATAAGAATACAAAAGAAATGTATTATTCCATAAAAAGTTGTGCTAACACTAGACAGTAGACACCCTTAAGCTTTTGGCTGGTCAATGGATCCTATAAACTTGAAATCAGCGTTAGTAACAATTTTTTAATTATTAAAGGACACCTTTACTATTTTGTTGATAGCGGAAGTCTCTTCGTAGGAGGTTTTCTCTCGCGTTTGCATGAGTTGTATTTTCTGGTTTTTAGGAGTTTGGTATCATGGACGAGATTCAAAATATGTTTTCCCAGTAGTTGAGATTGACTGCTGATAAAAGGGAGTCGTTGGTTATTGTTTTTTATCAGCAATTAGGGTAGATTATGGTTCGGTTCTTTGATTTTTTGCATTTGTTTTTTTACGAACTAATTGAATCAAACAACTGAATGAAATCAAACTGAATCCAACTGATCATCATCAGTTTTGTTCAATTCATCGGTTTGATTTGGACTTTAGGTTAGTATCATATTTTTTTTAAAATATATTATTATTTTTTTAAAATAAAATTGAATACACTTTGTTTCTTTTTAAATTAAATTTATTTACATAAAAGTCTATATAATTAATTTATGAAATTGATACTTTTTAATTTGAAAAATGTTACACATTTATCCAATTTATTTAAATTGACAGATTCCGTCAGCTTAGAAGTCAAGTGACCCTCAAAATTAATTTTTTCAATTTTTATTGTACTAAAAATGAAAAAATAGGAAAAAAAAAGTTTAAATTCATTTATTGTTTTTCTTTAATATTTTTTAATTTTTTTGTATAATTAAAAATTAAAAAATCAATTTTAAATGTCACTTTTTATGACTTCTAAATTAACAGAATCTGTCAATTTTAACTAAATTGGATAAATATCTAACTTTTTTCAAATTATAGAGTATTAATTGTATAAATTAATTATAGAAATCCATATATAAACAAATTCAATTTTAAAAAATATTAAAGTGTTTTTAGACCTTAAAATTACTATTAATATCTTAAATAAATAATTCATAAACATAAGATTATATTAAAATATAATTAATTATAATAGAAATATTAAAATATATATAATCAATTCGGCTCGATTAAGTTAACAATTGTTAAATCAAACAATGTGATTAAATAAGTTTGATCGATTTGTATTCTCTCTTAACAACATAAGTTAATTGATGATGATTTTGAAACTAAAGGTATCATCTAATCTACTAAGATACATACCAAGTGTATACGTGTTATTATTTGATTGATATATATTTAATTATATTTATTCTTTCAACGGTTCACTTATCTCAATCTAGTTTATATTAATATGTTAACTAATCAAATAATATCACATATATACTTGATAGATGTATTGATAGATTAGATTATACATCTAGCATTACTTGTAAACAGTAATAATAAATTCACTAAAGTATTGACCAAATTTATTTATAAATGATGAGGTGATATGGCAAAATTTTATTTTGTTTAATTTATCAACTGACTTGTCAATTTAAATTTTTTATTTATTTAAATTATATGAATATATGTGTAAATAATATCTTTTAGCACTTCTCATTTTGATAAATAAATTTAATGAATCTTTTAGTATCTATCGCATTAGTGTTTTGTAAGTATGCAAGTATCACAATTTTGAAACTATTTTTAGTATTATTTAAATATGCATTGATTGATTATTATTAGGGAGAGGGAGAATATGAGGTCTGAGTTTTGCGAAAAGCTTGGATCTGTGAATGGCGGAGACTAAGGTTTTTGTTCATCTTCTCCGACGTCGTTCTTTGCTTTCTGGATTCTGGTTGCTTCCTCAGTTATGGGTGGTCTTTATTACATAGTATTTGGCTGCAGTTCGAATTATCAGTTTGTTCGTTGAGCTCTGTTTTGATTTTCGTAAACAGGGGAGTTTTTCCTCGTTACGGTTTCTGCTAGTCGGTTTCAACTTCGTCTCCTCATGGTGATTAAAGGTTTTCAATCTTCTTCTGCGGCGTTGTTCTCTTCTTTCTTGTGAGTTGTCTTTCTGGTGGCACGGCATCATCGGGTTTGGCTCTTACTTCTCATGAAATGGTTAATGGAGTGGGGTTGAGGCGGAAGAAAGATTTTAGTTGATTTCTGGTGGCTGAGAAGTTGTAGGAGCTGATGGCAGATTCTTTTTTGCCAGCGACGGGGTTCAGTTTTTCTTCTTTGATGGAGTCGAATTTTACTGCTTTGAAACCACGGGTTTCATGGGGAGAGATGTGAGATATGGATGATTATGCATATTTGGATTATGTCTGTGACAGGTTTGGCTCTTTTTGGGATGAAAATGTGCTGGATGATGGTGTGGAAGTATGCTCTTCATCATCATTGTATGTTGATCATCTGGTTGTTACACGACCAGGGGCAATGGCTACTGTTTATACAAATACTTGTTTGGCAGCAGTGAAGGTACTTTCTTTTTTATATAAGGGCATCAGCTTCATCTCTTGAGGCTTCAAATTTGATCCAGGAGGTGCAATCTTTTGTGGGGCAATCTTTTGTGGGGTTGACTATTAGGCAAATGGTGGATAAAAATGGGAGTTTTGGAGCTAGGTTCTCTTCAAAAAAATCTTTTGTTGATGCCTTGGCGGTAAGGGGCAGTAGATCTTTTGCCAATGTTGTTGTGGGGAAGAATGGATGAGGTGTTTTTCTGGATTCTATGCCAGTTTTACGTAAGGGTGGTCATGTCATTTCAGTTTCTGTTGACATGACAACTTATCAAGAGAGACTAGAATTATTTCAATTTTATCTTATGGCTCGGATCATTCTATCTAAAGGCGATACTTTTGAAAGTTTGATGATCTCAAAATAGGGCTCAATAATTATTATTTTTTTGGTAAATGAAGGATTGGCATCTTACTTCTTGAACTTGGATATTTTCACATCATGATTAACATTGAGGGGGAAAAGACAAGGGTTTGGATTTTGGGAGCTTTGTCTTTGAAGCCTGGTGTTCTAAGGCTTCAATCCTGGTCTCTAGATTTTAATCCAACTTTGTAAAAATTGCTGAACGCACATATTTGTGTGAGATTTTAAGATTTATGTTTTAGATATTTTCATTTAAAGATTTTATCTGATTTAGCTTAGAAAATTAGGGTTCCTCTGAGAATGGATCAGGCCACAATATATGGAGACATTGATCATTTTGCTCGAGTTCTTATTGATGTAGGTCTTGCTGACTAACTTCATCATAGTTTGAATTTGGATCGAGAGGGTTCCTATACTAAAAAAAAATTATTTTATGAGAATGTCCCTTTTTTTTTGTTCAGCTTGTCAATATGTGGGTAATGAACTTGCTGCATGTTGTATGTTTAGACGTCCTAATGACAAGAAAAATTATGAGCGAGCAGTTAAGGCTAAGCCGAAAGTAATCAAGTTGCAAGGTTGATAAGGTGATGGGTTCTAGGAAAATAAACAGCCAAAGAGTAAAAGTTGATGCATAATCTGATGCAAATAAATGTGGTAATGATGTATGTATGGACTTTGTGCAATCTTCGGAGATGAGCGTTTCAATGTTTAGTTTCGAAAATGTTACTTCTCCATTGTAGTGTTTTACTGGAATGTTTAAAATTCTTCCATTGGGGCATGAATTTTATATTGAATTTTCTTCTCTAGCTAAAATTGTTTATACTTTTGCACATGTTAATGTGGACAATGCAGCTAGAGCATATGATATGGCTTTAGTTCCATTTAACGGTGGTACTAAGGCCTCATTTCTAGATCAGGATAGCATGACTCAATACAGCATGACTTTGATTCTTCATGAGTCGTTTACTAATGCTAATGATGAGGGTCCATGGATAATTGCTTTTTCAAAACTTAGTTCGAGAAGATGTTGTCTTTTAAAAGCGCTACGTGGCCCAAACATATGGAAATACGTCCTCATACTAAGACCATAAAGAAATAGTTGTTTTACTTTTCTTTTTTTGTTCTCCTTTTTGGGATGGTTTTTTCAATATTTTTATTAAAGTAAATTACACTACATGTACTTGAACTTTGTCGCGTGTTACAAGTAGGTACCCAATTTTATTTTATTTTATAATTTTGTATCCGAACTTGTATTTTGCTGCAGCGTTAATACCTGAAAGCAAATCTGTTTAAATTCCTTCATCAACACGCACATGATGTGTCACGTGATGAATAGAAAAAGGGTAAACGTGATTTTTTCACCCTTTTCTTCTTCATTCTTGCTCTAAATTAAAAGTCTACACAATATGCAAAGGCCAAAACTACAAGAAATTGGGTTAGGGTAAAAAATGGTGCCCTCTAACCTTTGTATCAAAATTCCAAAAAAGATGGTGAAAATCACGATTAAAGCTCTTTATGGACGCCATTAATGGTGGAAGTCAGATGTTAAAGCCTATATTGTGCTACTGTGGGAGCCCAAGTATTCAAAAAACCTCATGGACAGAGATCAACCCAGGAATGAGGTATAATGGGTGCAACAAGTATACTGTAAGTGTGTGATTTTCTGTCTAATGGGTTATAGATTTTAGATATAAGTGTGTGATTTTCTATCTAAATGGATTCTAGATTTTAGCATTGCTATAATTTTTAGACATATTTGATTAAATTGGTAAGTGGAAGCTCTATGTTCTTTGTTTCTATGGTGGCTTGAAAAATTAAAAATGAAATTGTACATTTGAATTGTAATTCATGTTGATGTTGTTGGATTTTACTGTTTTAGGTGTTGTTTGCCGAATTTGTATGGATAGTTGATAATTATATGATGTTTTGGTTTGTGGATAGAGGAAAAAAACAATTGGCCTGAGTTTTGCTAATAATTGAGCTGTTAATGCATGATTTAGCTCGAATTTTTAGGAGTTTTGTAAAACTTGTAATGGATATGACCTCATCTGTGTGTATGCAAATGTTAAAATTTGTATCATTAACTTGTAATGGATATGACCTAAATGGTATGCATGTCTTCCAAATTTGAATTGGTATGTGTTTCAAATTTTGCAAGGCAGAGATAATCGTGGTTGTGGGTTCTTTGTCTAGCGTGATCCACCAATGTGTGATCGATCAAGACAAATAAATAGGGATGATTACAAAGTATGTCAAAAAAAGAATAGGAAAATCGTGATCTTAGATTAATATTAGCCGTGCTAGTTGTTATCATGACTGTTCTTTTAATTTCATGTTATCATTATGTATTTGGGAATGTTGAATGTAAGTGTGGATAGATTAGTTTGTTTTGATTTGGATAAAGTGTAAAACTTGAATGATCAATGAAGTTATTATTGTTATTTAATATGTGTTGTTTGCTGGCTCTTTATTTAGAATGGATTACTAAATAAAAGATATAATAATAATGGTATCTAACCAATTTTTAAAGTACTAAAATTGGATGAACTCGGGTAACTTGTAATAAAAGACCTATTTCATCATTTAATATTGTCAAAAAATATTACATAGATTAGGTATCTTGAATTTGGCAGCACACCAATACAAGGCAGTTTCAAAATAAAACATTTCTCCATAATTGGTATCTAACCAATTTTTAAGGTCCTAAAATTCACACTAAGTGTACCTATAACCCTGTGTCAAAACATACATATACAAACTAATTTTTATTAATTACAAAATATTTCAAAAGGAACAATTTAACCCCTAATTCCTAACAAACTCTAACTCTTTGCAAGTACTGCCTTCTCTTCAGTGTTTAGGGTGGATTTTGTGTTGTTTTCCTTGACACTCTCAACTTTTATGTTATTCTCTTCTTGGGAGTTACAATCTACACATTCTGACATTTTAAAACAAAAATGTCAGATAAGCGCACTCAAAATACTTCCACCATTCTATGCCACAAGACAAGCTCCATATATACGGTACCTCTAGTTGTTATGATGTTGGTGGTGGACTTGATAAAACTTGTATTGTTTATGCTAGAGAATTTTGTGATGCATCAGTCTCCTACAAGCAAAATGTCAATTTTAAATTAAAACATAACACAAACACATAACACTTGTATTAACAACTTTATTTACATATTCACTTTGTTGTCATGTGTATGCCCTGCAAGCCCTTGCATTGTGGTCAAGTTCTCCACATTTGCTACAAGTCATCCTTACTCCTGTCCTATTCATTCTTGTTCCATTCTCATTCGGTTCGGCCTCTTTCCTTCGAGCCTTCTTTAGTCTTCCTGGTTGCATATGGTATTGAAGAGGCTGCATGGGTGTAATATTGAACCCTGGCCATAGATCTGGCCCATTCATTTGGGTGCACTATTGGCCTGTATGCCTTTATAAATGCTTTCCTTTTATAGTAGGAATGTACAAATGAGATCGGATTCATATGCTATGACAATTTTGCAGACATTGCATGTGAACAGGGTATGCTTGTTAAATCTCAATCTCTACATGAACAAGTTTGATTCCTTAGATCCACCACATACTGTGCCCCACTAACCACCCTTACTTGAAACAACAACTCCCCTGCCATATCACAGATGCACAATTTTGACTCAAATTTGTTCTTGTTTACAATTCTCATCACTTTTGGGCCAATTTCACCATCCCACTTTGCCACTGATTCTCTCTTTGTTACCATCCTCTTCATCAAGTATACTATAATGCTTTCTAATAGAGTTATGATTGCCTTGTCCCTAATCGGTACCAATGCTCCATTAAATGACTCACAAATATTGTTAAGCAAAATATCACACTTAGGCCGGGTACTAAAGTGAAACCTACTTTAATGAGTTGGAGACTTCTCATTGAGCCACTCAAAGGCCTTAGAGGACATCTTCTTCAACCTGGCCATCTCAGCTTGGAACCTAGCCTATGTTCCAACTCTGGCAGCAGCCCACAACTTTTGCTTGAGTGCCAACCCTTTAAACTGTGTGATGAAGTTCTTATAAAAGTGGTAAACACAATGCATATACTCTGCATTAGGCACTAGCAAATCCAAAGCATTCAATAAGTCATTTGGCTTATCTGACGTAAATGTCCAATGATTGTTATTTGCAATCCCTAAGTCATCAATGAGAAATCCCAAAAACCAACTCCATGCATCCTTATTCTTAGCTTCTGTCAAAGCATAGACAATCAGGTAGATTGCATTATCTGCATCTATCCCTACAGCAGTTAATAATTAGCCTTGATGATGGCCTTTTATGTGGCAGTTATCAAGGCCAATAACTTGCCTGCAGCCTTCAAGAAACCCCTGCTTGGCAAATATACACTCTCTCAAACCTACTGCTTGTTCATTCCAAGCTACTCTTCACCCATACATTACTCCCAACATTACTCCTTTTGAGTTCTTCACAATAAGACCACAGTTACTCATATTGTAAGGGTATGGACCCTTGTATTATGGTCGGGGCTCTCTTCCTAGCTCTATAGAACCGGGGCTTACTAATCTCTATTAAATGTTCAGCGTTCATAGTTTTGAAGAATGCAGAATAAGACCTCTTAGGATCTGCCCTAAAAAAATCTATATACTTAGTAGCCAACCACCTAAAGTTCACTTTGAGGTTATGAAAAAACTTGTCATAACAAGTGTGTTTGTCAACAAA
The DNA here is from genome assembly GCA_003254975.1 of Ochetophila trinervis. Lineage (NCBI taxonomy): Eukaryota > Viridiplantae > Streptophyta > Magnoliopsida > Rosales > Rhamnaceae > Ochetophila > Ochetophila trinervis. Next base: position 86,560 of record QANX01006588.1, read on the forward strand.
AGTATTTAGCTTACAAGTTTTTCCATCTCGCTCAATACAAGCATAAAACAACCACTCACAATCTTCTCCCCCATCACATCTTCCTTTGTGTCTTACTCTAACTCTCCTCTTATCATTGCTAATGAATTGCAGGAACCTTTTTTGCTTGATCCCATACTCCGTTACAAATTTTCTTACATCTTCCACACAAGCAAAAATTATACCCAACTTGAATATAGGGTTTGCCATATCAATATCATGGTTGAACTTAGGGTAATGTCTATGTATTACCATCTCTCCATCTTCATCATTGTCTGATGAACGCAAAATGTCCAACCTATCTAGCTTATCATAATCAATAACATCTCCACCATCATCTACAACAAGATCTTCAATATTAATCCCACTCCATTCCACATCAGGATCAACATTTAGATTAAATGCAATATCATCATTCTCCTATTCATAATATGTCCGATGAAATTCAGAGTCTTGCTCACTTTCATCATCATTTATATCATCCCTGACATTCTCTTCACTCTCATTTTCACTCACATACACTACTTCATCTCTATCATTATCTTCACTCTCATTTACTTTATCTCTAACATCATTCCCTTCAATCTCATTCACACAATCATCTAAATTAGTACTAAAAGCATTGTCCAAGTCATACTCATCTATACCAAAAGGGACATGTGTTTCATTTGGACTAGGATGAGGTTCAGATTAGGTGTAATTACCTAATTGAAATTAAAACAAAGAAAAAAAATCTAATTAATAAATAATCCAACCACATCATATTTAATCATCCATAGAAAAGAGAAGAAGCAAGAATATGAAAAGCATATTGATCAAGAACAAAGCATATTCAAAATGAAAATACCATAACAAGAAAAATATGAAATAAAGAAAAAAGCTGAACAAAATATTTGATATTTATGATCTTATATAAAAAAAAATGGCATGCCAATGTTCTTCCAACTTTGCCTTTCCAACTGCACTTATTGAGATTACTCCAAGTATTGACATTCATAACATGTATGCACCAAGGGGGCTTCTGTACAGAATATGCATTTACAGACAATGAAAGCATTTACAACGAAAGCATTTCCCTAATCAAACATTTACAGACAATGAAAGCATATTCAAGTTCAGTCAAACACAATAGTCACTTTCAAATCCTTTTGCAGAAGCGAACCACAATTCAAACCCTACCCCACTTCAAACCCCTTTCCAAAAGTGGACCACAATTCAAACCCTACCACGTGCCAAACCCCACCCCGTGCCAAACCCCTTTGCAAAAGTGGACCATACATTCAAACCCTACCCCACTTCAAACCCATTTACAAGTTCAGTCAAAGACATAAAGTGTTTTGATTTCCCTAAGCATTTACAACTTAAAATACCTATAAGTGCATTTTATATTCAATCAGTGGACCACAATTTTCCTAAACCTATTAAATTACAATTAAATTCAGAAGTGGACCACACTATACAAACCAAAATAAAACCACACTAACCATAACTCCCACATGTTCAGTCAACTATCACTTTCAAACCCTACCCCACTTTAAACTCCTTTGCATAAGACATAATCAAAATGGCGAAAAAAAACATTTGCTTGTATAAAGGTAGACATAACAGTAGAGTTGTGGACCCAATTACATATAATATTCAAAACATCCTAACAAATAGAAAAACCCTAAAAAACGCAAATATATGTTTCCAGATATTCCTCACATGTTTCAGAAGTTTACTATAGAAAAAAAAAAAAAAAAAAAANAAAAAAAAAAAAAACCTCAAATATAAATAGTCACATGGGACTTACGACCTAAACCAGCGTCTTCCTCATTATTGCAAGCCATTCTTTCCCACTTCATATGAGCCTTCAATTCTCCCTCATTCATGTCAGCCTTTGATTTTTCCCTCTTCATTGAGCCTTCGATTTTCCCCTTTTCATGTCAGCCTTCGATTTTTCCCCTTTCATGTGAGCCTTCAAAATCGCAAACCCTCAATCAATTTTTGTGACTAAATCAAAATCAAAGTGTCGATTTAGGATTTATTTTGCCCTAGGTTATCTTCTGCTCTTAATTTTTTATATGTATTAAATTGAGAGAGTTAAGGGAGAAGAACCGAGGGGAAATGAAAAAGAGAGGAGGGGTGAAAAGACCACATCTATCCTTTTTCTATTCACCACGTGACACATCACGTGCAGGTTGACGGAGGAATTTAAACAAATTTGCCTTCAAGGTATTAACCCTGCAGTAAAATTCAAATTCAGGTACGAAATTGCAAAAAAAAAAAAGGGATACCTACTTGTAACACTCGACAAAGTTCTTTTGATGTAATTTATTCTTTTTATTTTTATTTTTTAATAAATTTTTTTTTTGGGTCTAACACTCTAGTAGGTAGTCTATTATTTAAATATGTATTGACTAATTTTTTTTAATTTATCTTTTAAAAAAATACATGAAACAAATGAGTTCATTTTATAGAATAAAAAGGAACATTTATTTTATCATTTGAAACCTAATTCTAATTAGGCACATTTTAAAGTTCAAATAGGAGTAAACATAAATTGAACCGCATTGACTAAAATGATTGAGTCAAACCACGGTTTAAATTTAATTTTTGCTTTATAATCATCTTAGTTTAGGTTTGATAATTTTTAATCTAGAACAAATCGAATTGATCCTCCACATATATATAATTTTTAAACATTTTTCTTATATTGGTTAAATTTTTAAAATTAGTATTTTTAAAATTATTTCATTTAAATTATAAATAATATTAAATACAACTAAGTAACAAATATTAATATTTAAAATAATATATATATATATATATATATATATTATGTTCTTTTGAGTCAAAAAGTAAACGTATAATCGACTAAAATTTAAATCGAATTGAACCAAGCATATGATTGATTGGATTAGTATTTTTTTTTTTTAACAATTTGATTTGTGATCAAAAATCAACCATACCGAACTAAAGCCAATCTCCTTAATTTTATAAAACATATTATTATTGTTAATTTTAAAAATTATCTTTGAAATTTTATTAAAAATTTTAAAAAATATTATTAATCATAAATTTAAATATTATTCATTAAAAACAATATAATTTATTATAGACAATATTATTCATTATTATTACACATTATAAATTAAATATTATTAATTATAATTATATTATTTATTATAGATAAAATATTATTTAAAAAATAAAATTATTAACCATTTCCTTATGCAAATCATCCAAACTCCCACTCTCAATCGTCTAATGTTTCCTTCCATACCCGGCCTCATCCCAGTCTCCATCGTAATTACGAATGCACAACTTATCTATTCAGTCAGATCAGCCGATGAAACAAAAAGATGATCACGAGCACTACAAAAACAACCAAAAGAGCCTAGAGCTAGAAGATTTCACTGCATCCGATTGCAGATTCTGTTTTGTTACCATATGGAAGTGTTTCCATCTAATGGACTCCTCCTATCTACCATGGCCAATATGATCTGATAGATGGGATGGTGATTATAACGCTACTCAACGATCTTCTTGTTTTTAAGACTGGAGTAGCTGCCACGTGGAACGGGTTTACTGCAAGTGAATTTTAAACCTGCGTGTGTCTGCGGGAAGAAGAAAAACATGGTAAAGCAATCAATGCTTTTTAGGGGGTCAAAGTTTGGTAGGAGTTGTTCGTCAGGATCCCACTTGGGTGAACCCCTTGAAAATTCAACAGGGGGTTCATGCATGAAACCCCTCCATATCAAGTAATTTTTTGCATATCAGGTAATTTTTTCCATATCATGTAATTTTTCCATATCAAGTAATTTTTTGCATATCANCTCAACGATCTTCTTGTTTTTAAGACTGGAGTAGCTGCCACGTGGAACGGGTTTACTGCAAGTGAATTTTAAACCTGCGTGTGTCTGCGGGAAGAAGAAAAACATGGTAAAGCAATCAATGCTTTTTAGGGGGTCAAAGTTTGGTAGGAGTTGTTCGTCAACTTATATAGTATATTTGAATTTGCTTAAAATGCGATTTGAATCCCAAACACATTCCTCTTCAAAATCCAATTACTAATTGTAAGGGTATAGTCCGTCAAGAAGCATAAAGCCAAAAAAGTTGAAATTTATTTTCAGCTATGATCGTTGCAAATGGACTAGAAGCGGGCCGATATAGTGATAATTTAGCAGATTTTATTTATATAAAAAATTAAAAAAAAAATTAAAAAACATTAAGTTAATGAGAATATTTTATTATAATTTTAAGAGTTATATTTTATTAAAATTTTAAGAGTTATATTTTATTAAAATTTTAAAAGATATTTATGTATTTGATTAAGATTTTAAAAAATTTGTATGCAGTTAAAAAATTTATAAAGTCAATTAGTATTCAATCTAGACTTTTAAAGATTTTTAAAAAATTTATAAAAATTATGAGATATTATTAAGACTTTTTAAGTTTATAAAGTTCCGAAGCATTCAATTTACCAACGACTTTAAAAAACTTTTATAAATGAAAATTTTTTGTAGACTTTTTAATCAAAATTAGAAATTTTATGCCCATAAAAGGTCTCCCACTCTTCTTCAAAATTTTTGTAGACTTTTTAAATGACTCAAATTAAATTTTTATTATACATCATTTTGGTGCTATTTCATTTTCATCTCTTTTCTTATCTCCTTTTCATCTCACTCTCTATTGCGAAACCAAAATCTAATAAAAAAAAATTGTTATTGATTTTTTTCTCTTCTTTTTATTATATATTTGCTAATAATTAATATTAGTTTTTATATTTTATTTTTTATAAAAATGCAACATTTGATTTTTTTAATATATAAAAATATCAAAGTGCAAAAAAATTTTGAATTGGTTTGAAAAGTTGCCTAAATAACTATTTTCTTTTATACTTTTTTTATTTTTTATGTTCATCACTTTTGCTTGATATGAAAAATAAAGTATATAATATATTTTAATTACTAACAAATGAAATTAATTATAAATTTCAGATACTATTTTTGAAATAAATTTTGCATATTGAAGTAATTTATATTTATATTTTTAAGTTTTTTTTTATTAACTTGAAAAAAAATATAAGTATATCACTATAAAAATAATATAAGTATAAGTATAAATATTTTTGTTAATTTTTTTATATTATATTTAAAAATTAATGAAAGAAATACTTAAAAGTCTTTTAAAATATAAGTCAATAGAACTGTATATAAATTTTCACAGTTATGTGAAACAATATAAAAGTCTTTAAATATGAAAATCTATGAAAGTTGTTCAGAGTTTATAAAAGTCAATAAAAAAATTATAAAAGTCGTAAAGTTTATAAAAGTCATTTAAAAAAAAAGTTTACAAAAGTCTTTGAATTAAAAAAGTCTGCAAAAATCTTTTATAGTCTTAATTAAATACACTCAACTTAATGTATTCGATGTAAACTTTTAATAAGTCTATAAAACTTTTAAATAATTCAATTAAAATTTTTTAAACATTTAATTTATTAAAGTTAGAAGTATTTAAAATATCATAATTTTGTATAAATTTTTAATTAAAAAAAATATTAATTCAAAATTTCTCGTCTATTCACCGTCAAAATATTTGTAGACTTTTGAAGATGTTTTTAAATGACTTCATTCAAAAACACATTACATCTTACTTTTTTCGAAAATGCAGTAGTACAACTATTTTTTTTTTAGGGTTTCACTGTGAAACACTTAAAAAATATTATTTCATTACGAATATTATTACTTCATTATAAATAAATATTATTTTGTTATAGATATTATAATGCTACTTCATTATAGACTATGCTCCTAGTATTTTGGAGGAAAAAAAATTGCACCAAAAGGAGAATGTTGCCTACATTTTTCCTGGGCACAATTAACTCTTTCTTTTTCTCTTTTGCTATATAACAAATAATAAATTGTGAAAACTAGGTCTCGGCACAAACCTTTTAGGTTTTTTAAAACTTGGATTGATGATGATTCCTGGAAATGTGTGGGGGAGGAAGCTTGGATTCAAAATCTCTGAGGTGGAATAAAAGCTCATCATATGCTGAGGCACTTACGTTGTACTACCAGAGCTCTAACAGACTGGAACATATCCAATTTTGAAAATGTCAATAAAAGAATTAAAGTGCTTGAAAGCGACTTGCAACAACTTCAATTTGGAGTGGGGGATGGCAAGAATCTTCAGTTGAGTGTGGAGGAGGAACTCAGAGTCTTAAAGGCCAGACAAGAGATCATTGCTAGAAAAAAGTCTAGGGAACTTTGGATCGCCCGAAAGACCAAGTTCTTCCATACTAGTGAGCTTACTAGAAGATGACGTAATAAGCTAAATGGTAAGTGATGGTTGTGAGGAAAAGATAATATCAAAAGGTATTTTCAAAAAGAATTTGAGGATGTGTATGCTTTAGGAGGCCAAATATTCATGTGGACCTTGGTTTGATGGGAGTTAGACAAATTACGAAAGACAATAATGCAGCTTTGATGAAAATTGGTAAAAGGGTGGCAATTTTCTCACACTTGCATGCATGTTGCCTCGGACATGCATGCTTATCCGAGCCATGAATAAAGTCTAACTGCTTTCTGAAATAAGAAATGCCAAGACACATGCCAAGGCAAAGGCGAAGCAAAGAAATGTCGAGGCAGTGGCGAGGCCAAGAAATTCTGAGGCAACGTCCGAGACAAGAAAGGCTGAGCAAAGTTGGAGGCCTCTATGTCCAAGGATAAATGTCCAAAAGTAAGATGGCTGAAGATGAAATCTGAGGGATACTAAGTATAAAATGTCTGAGGCTTAGATCAAAGCATCCAATGATGAAATGTCCGAGGGTAATATTCATAACTGAGAAGTCTTTCCTTCGGAATGTCTGAGAAATACTCACGGAGTATCCGACACCTCCGCAAACGTTCACATTTAGAAGTTTATATCTAGTACCAAGATAATCATCAAATAGAAAACTGAGGCTCATCACGCAAAATAAGATACCTACTATTACCCTTTCGAGTAAGGTAGAAGCATGCAGCAGAGGAAAGCTCAAAGGAGCAAAATTTTGAGAAAAGGGTTTGGATAAAATCCAAAATGCATTTTCCTCTTTAGATAGTTACAGTTGTATTCCTCAGTAGTCACTATCTGGTAGGTAGATTGATTTTTCCATATGATTTTAGTTAAATGAAATATCTATAAATAGAAGGAAATGAAATGAAAAAGATACTGAGATTTTTACACAACAAAATTTTATATCTTCTATCTTTACCTTCTTCCTCAAGAAAAACCAAAATAAAGCAAAGCAAAACCAAAGAGTTACTAACATTTCTCTCTGAGAATATCTCAGCCAAACATACAAAAACCTAACATATTTTGAATGAGAGTAGTAAAGATCTAGTGAATTGTGAGTGTGAGTTCTCTTTCTACCTTTCTTGAGTGTTGTTGTTACTTGTATCATTTGCAAGCTTTAATAGAAAAGTGAAACAAAACACTGAGTGAAAATCCAGAAAATACCTTACCTAAATATCCTCTTTTTCTTTTTTTTAAAAAAAAGGTATCTACAAGCTATACAGCTGTAACACCACCCATCTTTGATTGACAAAACTATACTATTTGAAGCATAAAATTGAAGGCATATCTCAAGGAATTTGGCCTTTGGAATGTGACAAATGGTGGTGAAGAACCATAACTGAGAAAAAATCTAACACTTGCTCAAATCAAGTTATATGACAAGGAAGTGGCAAAGTGTTTCAAAGCACTCAATGCTTTGCACTCATCTGTGAGTGATACCGTATTCACAAGAATCATGACTTGTGAAACAACCAAGGAAGCTTGGGACATGCTTAAAGAAGAGTTCCAAGGTAGTACAAGAATGATGCAGATCCTCAACCTTAAAAGAAAGTTTGAAACTATAAAAATAAAAGAGTTTGAGTATGTGAAGGAGTTCACTGATCGACTATTCAATGTGGTGAACCAAATTTGAGTCCTAAGAGAGAAGCTTAATGACCAATGGATTGTAAAAAAGGTTCTGGTGAGTCTACTAGAAAAGTTCGAGTCCAAGATATCTTCTCTGAAGAAGTCTAAGACCTTAAGTGAGATCAGTCTCTTAGAACTGATCAATGCCCTCCAAGCTACCGAGGAAAGGAGAAAAATAAGAAAGGAAGAGTCTGTAGAATGCTTATTACTCTAGACAAAGAAACAAACAACAAGTTCAACAAAAAAGACGTCCGAAGCAAAATAATCCAAAGTTTATGACAAATATTCCGAGGGTAGAATCCAACAGAGCACAACCTAGAGGAAACTTTCTACCATGTTCGCATTGCAGAAAGCTCGGATATGCTCCAGCAAGTTGTTGTTGGAGACCTAATGCGCAATGTACAAAATGCCATCAGAGTAGTCATATAGAACGGGTATGTAGATAATTGCTTGAGCTAAGACAAAATTTTCGACCTAACTTTCCAAGACAAAGGCATCCGAGGCAAAGAGGTCCAAGACAACAAGCCAATGTTGTCAATGAAGAAGTGGATGACCATGAGGCTGAGAACCTATTTGTTTCTACATGCCTAGACACATCTGAGGGAGAGCTAGGTGGTTGACAGTGGTTGTTCTAACCACATGTCAGACAATGAAGGATGGTTCAAGAATCTCGATAAGAATTTCTGAACCAAGATGAAGATCAAAAATGGAAGCTACATGTAGTCATGCATACGTCAAAAGGTAATAAGATTATTCAAAATGTCTTTTACATTCTTTCCTTATGTGAGAATCTACTAAGGGTTGGATAGTTGTTAGAGAAGAATTATATCCTTACATTCTCATTCTTCTCTAACAATACATGCACAATACTAGACAAAAAAAATTGAAGTGTTTAAGGTAGCTATGAAGAAAAATAGCTTTAGGAATGAGTTAGACAAAGCCTTGAGTACCAAAGTTGAAAATTTGTCTCAGCTTTGGCACAAAAGATTCGGACACTCTAGCTACCAAGCTATTAAAAGAACCTCTGCTTTAGTTAAGGATATGCCTCAAGTGAGTATGGAAGAATGAATATGTGATGTATGTTAGCAAAGGAAACAAACAAAACTCCCATCTCTAAAGGTCAACCTCGGAAGATCCAGGACCAAGTTAGAGCCGATTGACTCGAACGTTTGTGGTCCAATGAGCATACCCTTTCTACATGAAGGTAGATACTTCCTCACTTTCATAAATGATTATTCACGGATGTGTTGGGTATACTTTCTAACTCAAAAATCACAAGTGTCCGAGAAGTTTGATGAATTTAGAAAGCTATTAGAGAATCAATATGGATGTAAGCTGAAGAGTGTAAGGTCAAACAATGGAAGAGAATACACTAGTCATGCCTTCGAGCAAATATGCAAAAACAGAGGAATCATACATTAGTTCACCATACAAACCACAACATTCGAAGAGAATATAGATAAGTTAAACAAAAAGGCTCAAGTTTGTGTCTTGGTCAGATATAGTGAAGTGGCCATTTTCGAGTATACAACATTGAAACTTAGAAACTTCTTGTAAGCCGAGATGTGAATTTTGATGATGTGGTGAGATAAGATTGGAGTAAGGAGGAGTTACGCCTGAGTGGGCATACTGATGTCTAAGGCAAAAATTCTGAGAATGATGTCCGAGAAAACAACAACAACAACAACAACAATGATGATGATAATGCCATAACCAACAGTGGTGTCCTAGACATTCCAAATGTCTGAGACATCAATGATGAGGATGATGTCCAAGACTCTGATGACGATGATGTCCGAGAGATGACAATTGATTCAGACTTGGACATTGGAGATGGAAAAAAAAGGGACCCGACTTTTGAATGAAATATATGAGAGGTACAATGTTGCCTTAAGTGATCCAATGAGAGTCAAATAAGCCTTTGAGAAAAAGGAATGGAAAGATGCAATGAAGACCGAGATGAAGATGATAGAGAAAAATGCCACATTGAGCCTGGTGACCAGACCAAAGAATAAGCATGTTATCGGAGTCAAATAGATATTCCGAACCAAGTATAATCCAGATGGCTCCATCAACAAACACAAGGCTAGGTTGGTAGTGAAGGGTTATTCTCAGCAAGTTGGAGTTGACTATAGGGAGACATTTGCTCATGTTGCAAGAATGGAAACTATATGACCCATTTTTGTAATTTCGACATGCAATCAATGGAAAATCTTCCATCTTGATGTGAAGTCAACATTTCTTAATGGAGTGCTGAAAGAGGAAGTATATGTCCAACAACCCAAGGGGTTCATAGTCAAAGGAAGTGAAGATAAAGTCTATAAGCTTCACAAGGCTTTATACAGACTGAAGCAAGCTCCTAAAGCTTGGTACGGAAAAAATGATGGTTACTTGCTGAAGCAAGGATTTATAAGAAGTCTGAATGAACAAACCATATACGCGAAGAGCCGAGGAAGCATGGTGGTGGTCTCTTTCTATGTGGATGATCTACTGGTAACCAGAAAAAACTAGAAGCGATTGAGAAGTTTAAGGATAACCTTGAATATCAGTTTGAAATGTCAAGCTTGGGAGATGTGAACTATTTCCTCAGAGTGGAGGTTACACAAAATGTTCAAGGCATCTTCATCTCTCAAGAAAAATATATCAATAACCTACTGAAGAAGTTTGATATGGATAGATGCAATCCCACAACAAAGCCGATGAACCAAGGAGAAAATTTTCTCAAGCAAAATGGCACTCCGAAGGTATGTCCCTCTACCTTTAGGACTTTGATCGGAAGTTTACTTTATGTTTGTTCATCTAGACCATAAATCATGTATGCCATGTGTGTCTCATTTTGGTATATGCAAGCCCTTTCACAAGCTGGCTATGAAAGAGCTAAGAAAATTCTGAGGTCTTTGAGAAGAACCAGCCACAATGGAATGTGGAGTATGAAAGCAATGTCCGAGGCTTTCTTCATGGCTTCTCGAACAGTGATTAGGCAGGAAGCATGGATGACATGAAGAGTACCTCAGGGTACATGTTTACACTTATGAGTGGTCCATTCTTATGGAACTCTAAGAAGCAAAGCACTATTGCTCAAAGCACAGTCGAGGTAGAGTACATCACATGCTTAGCTGTAGCAAATCAATGCATATAACTGAGGAAACTGATGAAGGATTTAGGTGATGAGCAAGGAAGAGCAACTATCATTAAATGTGATAACACTTCAGTAATATCGATTGCACATAATCATGTTCAACAAGGGAGGACGAAACACATACCAGTGAAATACCATTCACTGAGGGAGTCCGAGGCAAATGGAGAAGTAAAGTTGGAATATATCCAATCGGAGGACAACATAGCTGATATATTTACAAAGCCTCTTTCGAAGAACAAGTTTGAGGCATTGAAAGATCGTCTCAATGTCTCAGGAAAAATTCCCAATAAGGAGTGTTAAAAGGGTGGAAATTTTTCCACACTCGCATGTATGTCCAAGGCAACATGCATGTGTGTCCAAGCCTTGAATAAAGTCTAACTTCTATCTAGAATAAGAAATGTCGAGGCATCGAAGAGACCAAGAAATTCTGAGGTAAAGGGCGAGATAAGAAATGTCGATGCATCATCCAAGATAAGAAAGGCTGAGCAAAGCCTGAGGCCTCTATGTCCCAGAATAAGTGTTCGGGAGTAAAATGGCTGAAGATGAAATTTGAGGGATATCGAAGTGTAAAATGTCCAAGGCTTAGACCGAATCATCCAAGGATAAAATGTTTGAGGTTAATATTCAAGCAAAATAAGATGCCTACCATTACCATTTTGGGTAAGGCAGAAGCATGCAACAGAGGAAAGCTCAAAGAAGCAATATTTGGAGAAATTTTTTTGGATAAAATCCAAAATGTCATCGCCACTTTAGGTAGTTACAGTTGTTTTATTCAGTAGTCACTATCTAGTTAGTAGATTGATTTTATCCATATGATTTTAGTTAAATGTAATATTTATAAATAGAAGGAAATGAAATGAAAAAGATGTTGAGATGTTTACACAACAAAAATCTATATATTCTCTCTTTACCTTTTTCAAGCAAAACAAAACAAAAGCAAAGCAAAACCAATGAGTTACTGACCTTTCTCTCTGAGAATATCTCAACCAAACATACAAAAACTCAACAAAAATATCAACTCCATGAAAAAATCAAGTAATGCGTAGACCAAATGGTTTCCCCAAAATTTTCTTCAGACATTATTGGGAGACACTGTAGGATCAAGAGATTAGATGTGTCCAATAGAACTTTAGAGTAACTGATATCTTGAAGGGGTTGAACAAGACTTTAATTATGCATATTTGGAAGACAAAACAAGCATTTAACTTCAACCATTTTGGGCCAAATCAGGCTATGAAATTTCTCTTACAAGATTATTTCGAAGATTCTTACCTCTTGGTTGAAAATTCTCACTCCTAAGATGATATTCCCAAAAAAAAAAGCTTTTTTAAAGGGTAGAGGGATCTTAAAAAACAAAATGTTGACCCAAGAACTTATGCAAAAAGTGAAGAAATTTAAAGGGAATAATAATTCTAAATTGCATTGGCATTATAATTTGTTAATCAATGTGAGTACCGCGAGTAAGGTTGACCCATCCCAAGGATTGAGACAATGGGATCCTATTTCTCCTTATCTCTTTGTCATTTGTTTGAAGATTCTTTTGAGGATGCTGGAAAGCGATACTAAGGTGCAAAGGATTAAAATTGACAGGATTACCTGTGATATAGATCATATGCTTTACACAAATTATCTGCTTTTGGTAGGGAGAGCTACCATGCAAAGTGGCAAGGCAATAAGGAAGTGTTCGAAAAAAAAATATTATGGTCTTGGTAGCAGGTGAACAATGACAAGTCGCAAACTCTTTTATCGGATATGACGAGCAAAAGTGGCAAGAAATAGAATAAGGTGAGTTAGGGTTTGAAAGGAATGAAAGTAACAACATCTACTTAGGGAATTCTCTTTCTTTCGGAAAAAACAAAAGCAATGTAATCTCTAAATTGAAAGAACATGTTCAAGCAAGACTAGAAGGGTGGCAAAGCAAGCTTTTGTCTCGTGAAAGCAAAGCCACTTTGATATGGTATGTCTTCCAAATTTTACCTGTGTATATTATGTCTAAGTTCAGAATATCGAAAGGTTTCTATGAAGACATGGATGGAATGGTTAGGAAATTTTGGTGGGGATGTAAATGGGGGGCATAGATGTATTTGACTTTGTAGTCTTGGAAGTCTTTATGCTTGCTGAAGGTCAAGAGAGGTTTGGGTTTCAGGTCTTTACTTGGTATCAATATGGCTTTGTAAGTAAGACTGAGCTGGTTAATGGCCAATGGAGAAGCTTGATTGTGGGTGGATATTTTAAAGGAAAATATATAAAAGGAGCTTCATTATTCAAATGTGAGCTAAAAAGTGGAGATTAAACAATTTGGAAAGGTATCTTGAGCACCAAAGAAATCATTCAAAAAGGATCATGTTATAAAATTGGCAATGGTTGGTTGATAGATGTTTGGAAGGACCTTTGGATCCTTTAGATCAAAGGAAAAAACCCACCCTTGAGAAGTGGAGTTGTGGCTGAAGTTTGTCAAGATTCACATATTTGCTTAATACTAACTTGAATAGCTGAAGGGTAGATTTGTTAGAGAATCTATCTTAAGTGAAGAAGCTTCTCTAGTTAAGAAGTTGGAAAGCCCCACAATGTGTGTGTGGAGATAGTTTCCTTTGAATAGGGTGCCCGGATGGTAAGCTCACAGTGAAAAGTTGTTATGACTTAATTAAGAATAAAGACAATCAACAAGAAGTTGATGGAAAATGGAGGTTAATTTGAAAATTCAGATTGCATGAAAGGCTAAAAAATCTTGAGGAGAATGACTATCAGTATAATACCTATGAACAAATTGTTGGCAAATAGGTGTGCGAGCGGAGAAAGATATCCTGTGTTATGTAGAGAAGAGGAGGAGTTACATTCAGCTTTTCAAGAATTGCCATATTACAAAGGCTTTGGCTTGTTCAAGTAAATGGTGTCTAAGAACAAAGTTATGTATAAGGACTAAGATTTTGGTGCTATGGTTATACATTTCGAGAAGCGGTGGAAGAATTCCTTCTTGAGCATGGTGAGGCGAATTAATGTCGACAGAAAGAGGCAGAACTACCAGATGTTTGGAGCCAACCCCCCCTCCTTCAGGAAAGGAGTTGAGTGCAATGGCCATGGTGGTTAGGAAAGACTAGGGCCTTCTGGTTTTCATTTCCAATTGGTGTTGGGAGATCTCATCACCTATCCTGGCCGGATTGAGAGCTTTAGTTTGGGTTGCGGTGATAGCTTCAAATTATGGATGATATTGGTACACTGAAGGTCAGATGGGAAATGGGTGGTGGATCATATTTTTAGTGAAGATGAGCCTTATGTATGGGAAACAAGAAACGAGATATTGTCTCTATGATAGTTAAGGAGCTCGATAATGGGTTTGTCTTTTGAGTAGGGTCCTAAAAGTACAAATAAATGCACAAAATTTGTTGCAAAGTGGGCTAGAAAGTAAAAAGGAAATGTTATGTTGTTTAGTGGCTTTACTGAGGCTTTGCCTGTTGGGTTTTTTGTATATTGGCTAAGATATTCTCATAGAGAAAGGTTAGTAACTCTTTGATTTTGTTTTGCTTTGCTTTTAGTTTTGCTTTAGGAAGAAGATAAATGAAGAAAATGAGAGAAAATATAGAGTTTGTTGTGTAAAAATCCCAGCATCTTTTTCACTTCATTTCATTATATTTATAAAGATTACATTTAACTACATCACAATATATTTGACATCCGGATAAAATTAATCTACCTACCAAATAGTGACTACACACAACTGTAATAGGGAAGGCATTATGGATTTTATCCAAATTATTTTCTCAAAATATTGCTTCTTTGAGCTTTCCCTTGCTGCATGCTTCTGCCTTACTCGAAGGGGTAATGATAGATATCTTATTTTGCATGATAAGCTTCAAGTTTCATTTTTGATGATTATCTTGGTCAAACCATTTGACCAGACACAAATTTCTAAGTGTGAACATTGATGGAGGCGTCAGACGCTCCGTGAGTATGTCTCAGACATTCTGAAGGAAAGACTTTTCAGTCATGAATATTACCCTCGGAAAATTCATCATTAGATGCTTCGGTCTAATCCTCGGACATTTTACACTTGGGTCTCTCCTCGGACATTTCACTCTTCCATCTCTCCTCGGACATTTTATTATTTGGTCTCCCCTCGACATTTCACACTTCAGACTCCCTCAGACACAGTTATTAACTCAGCCTTTTCCTCGACATTTCTTAGCTTTGTCATTGCCTCGGCATTTCCTTGCTTCGCCTTGGCATGTGTCTCGGCATTTCTTATTTTAGATAGAAGTTGGACTTTATTCAAGGCTCAAACACCCATGCATGTTTTCTTAGACATGTATGCGAGTATGCCAAAATTGCCACCCTTTTAACACTCTTTGGAAATTTTGCCTAAGACATTGAAAAGATCTCTTAATGCCTCAAACTTGTTCTTCGGAAGATGCTTTGTAAATATATCAGCTTGCTGAGCATAACCCTTCACTTCCAATCTAGCCTTGTGTTTGTTGATGAAGCTATCTGGATTATACTTACTTCAGAATATCTATTTGACTCTTATAACATACTTCTTCTTCTTTCTGGTCACCAAGCTCCATGTGGCATTCTTATTCATCATTTTCATTTTGGACTTCATTGCAACCCTCCATTCCTTTTTATCAAAGACTTCTTTGACTCTCGTTAGATCACTGAAGGCAACATTGCACCTCTCGTGTATTTCATTTAAAGGTCGAATCCCCATTTTTCCATCTTTTATCTCAAAGACATCTTCCACCTTTCGTTGGATCACTAGTTTTCTTAATATTATTTTGATGGAATGACTTCAAGTCCTTCCTAGCCGTAAGCCTTTTTTGGCTTGCTTTTGGGCTATAGATGCATTCAATTTACTAAAAAGAAAATAACAAATTAAACTTTTATATTTTGTGTGCTCAATAAATTTATTAACGTACAAAAATTTATTATTCTGGTGAAATGAGTTTATATATGGCTATATATGTTTTTGTTTATAAATTTCTTTTACATATATTTTCCAACATCACCGTTGATAGTTGATACTGATATGATACGATTTCACTCATATTACCTATTAATTTTTTATTAACTAGTTATTAAAAGTTAAATATTGAAAGATAGATAATTCAAATATCTAATAGAAAAACTCTTAACCTTTTTACTTTTTAAAAAAAATATATTAATCGGCATGAGAAATAAAGTCCAGTAACTCTTTTAAAATGAATATTATAAAGTCCATCACGTCTTTTATTATTTTACATATTTTATAAAAATCCAATAAAATCTATGAACATAAAATTTGTAAATAATTTTTATAATTATGTAAACTTTAAAATGCAGATTTTAAATTCAAATTGAATACCTGAACTAAGCCATTGCACATCATTTGTAAAGAAAGTCATTGTTTGATTTTTAATGCTTTAAAAATTAACGTGTATGGGGACGCATAAAGGATATATAAATGTGTATATAGAGGTTGCATTAAGGATAGGTAAATGGCTTATAATAAGTTCAATTTATTATTTATTTAAATAGCAAAGTTATTATTATTATTATTATTATTATTATTATTATTATTATTATTATTTTCAAATAAATAGCACTGTAATTTTTATTCAATGCCTTGGTGTATGTAAACTAAAAAGAAATATGTGGGCATTTGAAGATGTAGCCTATTAGTAGAAGTCAGCTGAACTATTACACATGCCAGTATGGAAATTGTTGTTCGAGTCTTGATAGTCCCATTTAGACTCAGGTGCTATTTTCCAATGCTACCACACGAGGAAAATGAAAGTTTTAGTGACACGAGCTCTCATCGTGGACTTCTATTTAATTAAAAAGACGTTTGAGTCGGTCAACTTAATAAATATCTCATGAGCTTATGACCCATTATAGATAGGTACTTTTTTATTTACCAAAAAAAAATTGAAACATGTTGTGTATATTCAAAATTACCAAAAGTGTCTTCAAAGAATCAGATAAACTAACAAAGAAAAATAATTTTTTTTAATAAAAAAATAAAAAAAAAATGTTATTTATAATTTTGGAGGACAACTACACTTTAATATTACAAAGTTTCTGACATTGCATTATAAACTGTCACTTTTTCTATTAATTAAGTTCATTCATTCAATTCACCTAAAAAAACAAAAGTTCATTCATCCATTTTGATAGATAACTTTGATATTTTTTTTTTGCTAAATTAATTTGATGAACTGAAATAAATAAAAATTATATTCATATAAACTGTTTTATTTTATTTTATTTTACTTTTAGATAGTATACATGATTAGTTTTGTCAAATTACATAGAAAAAGTTACATGGTTGGACTAAACTGAAAAACATATATAATATTAGAGAGAAATGTGAGAGATTTTATAGTTTGAGAGACAAAATGCAAAATATAGAATAATTGAAAGGGGTAAAATATAGTTACCCCTATTTTTTGGCATAATGTAGAAGGTGCATAAGAAGCTCTTATAGCCAAAAAAGTAAATTAGTTTGATTAACCTACAAAAATAAAAATAATATTGTGGTTAAATATTTAAGAATAGTCTATTTTACCAAACGTTTGATAAATGGAAAATGGATACCTTACATAAGCCAAGATAAATATATGGCATCTAAGGGGCCCAAGTGCTCAGCTTTTGGAAGTATAATTATTTTATGCATGTAGTAACGCAAAAGGTCAAATTTTGTAGGATCTTATAAAGAATGGGGAATCACATTTTAACATCCTAAAGATCTAATTAATGATTTTTATTCATAAACAAGCTGCTTTGAGGTTTTTCTACAATTCCTACCAGGTTTGGTAAATTTAACCTTGTTAAGTGCTATTTTTTGACTTGTTGCAAAAAAAAAAAAAAAAAAGTGTGCTTACAAAATGATGATAGTTTTGTATCTTCAATTATATATATGTATATATATATATATATATATACGGGGCCACTAAGGCACCTGATTACACTAACAAAATGGAAGGAATGAACCAGAGAAACGCGGAGTCAAAATTGAAATGGATTGGTCAAAACGCACTGTTTTAATTTTTTGTAGAGTGCAGTTGCTAACGCTAAAGACAAATCTCGGTCAAATGGTGGAATTAATTTTGACCCGATCAAAATTGAAAGTGGGGGAAATCAAAATTGGAGTAAATTTTGAAAACGCACCGTTTGGGGATGATTGTATTCAAACTTGGGTGCAGCCAAAATTAAAACTGGAGAAATTGGGTGCAACCAAAATCCCTTGCACGCAAAGGAGGAGAACATCAAACCAGAGTAGCAGCCTCCGGCTGTGGTTCCTGTTCTGCACTCGTCGGCAGTACCACTAAAGGTCGAAGGCATCGGAAACGCTCGCTCCACTGAATGCTTCATTTGCATCAGGGGCCGCATCTCTGCACCAGTTGGTGGCGATATTACTGGAGGTATTTCCAAACTCTTGAAATTTAGATATTTGAAAACTTTTGAAATTTAAGTATTTCCAAACCTTTGAAAACTTTTGAAATTTAGGACTTAGGGTTTTGTTTCCCCCAATTTGCCGGTTCCCCCCACCCCCCATTTTGGAGATACCCATTTATCAGGTGGGTGCTAATTAAGTGATGCCTAATTAAACCAGATTTAGTAAATAAAAGAATAAATACATTATTTTCCTTCTTGCTAGCTAGCTCTCATTGAACATATAGAAGTTTAAAATAAACTTCTATATTCTCAAGGTGAGCTAGCAAGTAAGTACATATGCATAATTGATGCTTCTGATATGAGGGAATATTATATGGAGTTTGGGAGAATTCATACTCAAGCCTTTTAGGTAAAGTGCTAAAGCAGAGTTCCAAAATAGTACTTGCTGGCATGTGGAGTTAGAATCAGCTACACAAAAGGCCTAAATTTGCTACCTGCCTCTCAACTATTACAATTTTGTATTTGAATATAATTAATATCAATCACTACCAGTGCCACTAGGGAGTTATTCTTCTTGAATTTGATCACACTGGCCTTTCACAATTAGGGATTCATTACTTCTATATATATATATATGTAGATTACACATCTTTTAATTACTTCATTTGTGTTGATTTTCTAATCACTCTAGGTATTTGGAAATGCTAGATAGAAATGACATGCAAATATGCTTATGTTGGTCTTAAGAAAGTAATAAAAACATGATTAATAATGGAAATATCTATATAATTCATTTTCTTGGTTTTGGAGAGTGCAGTATATAAAGTGATCATGTTATATTTCATTGATCTATTAATTAAGAGTAAGTCCCATTATGAAATGTTTGGCTTTTAGGTTCAATGTTATCATTAAGTACAAATGAAATTTCTGTTCAACATAAATGTGTATATGGCGGTTATATGAAGCCAAAGATATCTCGTTCAGAAAAAAATCCAAAGAAAAAATATTGGAAATATTATAATATCAAGGTTTGTTAGTAAGAAGCTCATTTGTATTACATAAAAATTATTTTGAATGGCTTATTTTTTACGTATTATGTTTACAGGATGGTGCGTATTGTAGAAATTTTATTTGGGATGACGAAATACAAAGTATAAGCTTAAACTGGGAATTAGATTGCAATGTTCAAGAGTTGAAGTCTGATGTGAATACTATCCTCAACATTTTGATCGAAAAGCAACAAGAAGACAAGCAAAGAGCTAACATAGTTTATTACATATGTTTACTTGCTATAGTTTTAGGAGTTATTTTATATTTTAGCAAGATAATCTAGTTTGTAGCATTTGTTTTAACTTTTTTATGCACTTGTAGAACCTATAAAACAGATTACTCTTGTGGTTCATTATTTATTAATTGAAAGTAGCTACCTCTCTGTGTTACAATATTTATTAGTTGAAAGTGGTTCCTTATAATTGAACACCTACATATGTCTTTCAGGGTTATTTTTTTCGAAAAAAATTCAAAAAAAAAAATGACCAAGCGCTTAGGAAGGTGCCTGGCAAGCTTTGCCTGCTGGGCTGCATCATGGAAAAAATAGAACACCAACTAAGTATAATTTTTTATTAGAAACTACAACATATGGCCAAAGCAAGAATAGAACAACAAAACATATCTCTAATTTCATTTTCTACGCAACCAAACATTAATCTTGAACCACAACTAAGCTACAAAATTATATAAACCAAATAGTATTTTCAGTGCATTACAGAAAAAACACACATAAAACATAAATAACTTTTTCACTTGTGAAATTCCGATTTTCACTTCAAACATTCCAATCTTCACTTGAAAAATTCCAATCCTGAAAAAATTCAATTTATAGTATATAATGTCATCATTAATCTTAAAAAAAATCAAACGTAATAAAAAATGAAAATCCTCGATACTTACATATGCCTGTTTGTCGCTTTACCAAACATAGCCTTGCTTTACAACCCACTCGAATAGTTGCTCGGCTCCTTTTGCTTGTTCGTGGGACACCATCATTCAACTTTTTCTTATAAAAGTCATTTGTTCTTCCTTCCTTATAACAAACAAATTGTTTCCAAATCAACTCATTTGTTCCAGGTTTCTTCTTGCTACTTCCAATCTTTGCACTAATCCCACATTCGTAAGCATATGCATTGTAGAAAGCGAAGACCTCTTCAGTTGATGTAAATTCTTGTCCAACTTTAAGTTTCTTTTCATCTGCAACATGAGGAGTAAAAAATTGACTGGCAGAGCTAGCTTCTTCCATTCCTCTATGATTATTTTCTTCCTTACCCGAAAAATAATTACAAATGAAAGCATGAACGAAAGTTTGGACCACTCTATAACCAAAGGAATGATTATAATCTACAATGCACACTGCTCTGCATTTTAATCGACTCTCTATTCACTTTATTTTTTTCTTTCTTAAGAGCATCAACCAAAATTCAACCAAATATATTCCAAGATATATGAATTATTTTATACATAGATAAGAAATTTGAATTTTGGGGAACTACAGGGGTGCGTGACAAAGTTGGGGAACTATAGCACATAAAGCCCAAAATTCTTAAGGATGGTAACTAGAAAGTGCACCTGAAGAATATGTAACAAAATATAAGAAACCAAATAAACATGCAACTTAGACGAGAAGAGCAAGGACTCAAATCTCACAATAGAAGTGACAGGAAACTCCAACTGGCATTTAGGTACAAATAAAACCAATGCTAGTCTAAATGTAAAAGCACAAATCTAACTAAGATACATAACCCTGAACTTCTCAAATACAAGTTCTTCTATAAGTAGACAACTGCTAATAAACAATATTTCCTTATCTGTTTGCTTAAGATACAAAAACGATCACAGAAAATTAAATTGAACCAAAAATTAGAAATTCTAAAAATTCAATCACTTGAGTCAGCTATATATTATAATTTCTGGCTATTCATCTGAGCTAAATTATATCTGCAAACCATTCGTATTCCATTTCTAAAGCACCAAGAAAACATTCTGTTTACTTATCTTTTGCATGCAAACAAACAATTCCAAACAGCATTTAAAACTCTACCGTGTGATGACAAACAATTCCAAAAAGTATTTAAAACCTTACGGTGTGATGGTGCTACTTCTCACAAAAATATTATTAATTTTGGAACAAATTTTGTTAAAAAACTGTATGAAAACAAAGAACCTTAATCTAGTTTCTCACAGAATCAGCTCGAAGAGGAACCCAACTATGGCAACAACCAACATATTAGTAGAGTAGAAAAATCCCTAAATCTTAAATTTTGAAAGATTGGAAATACCTCTGGCAAAGTGCTTCTCTGTCGCCACCCGCCTGCTGAAGAGCTAGCGAAACGCCTCCGCCAGTGCTGAGGAACCCAGCCATGCCGTGCAAAGGAAACTTCGGCGCCGCCGATGGCTTATCGCTTCGCCGCCGAATTTTATTTGAACGGGAACGCCTAGCCGGACTAAGCGCGGAGTAAAGCCAACTGACGGCGGTTGCAGAGCTGCCGGGGGTATGCTTGAGCTTGTGAGATAATCAGAGGTATGCTCGAGCTTGTGAGATGATCGAGTGCAGAGAGGAAAATTTCAAACAGAGAGATAAGAAAAACGCACATTTTTTGGGGATGATTTCCCCCCACTTTCAATTTTGGCCAGGTCAAAATTAGTTGAAAATGTGCGTTTCCTTGGTGCGTTCCTTTCTTCCATTTTTTTAACGTGAAATCGAGTTCCCTTCAGGTGCCTGTGTCTGTGTATATATATATATATTGCTATAAAGTACCATGTTATTTACCAAAATATATGACAAAATGATATGGTAAAATATTGTATCAAGATAAAATTTATTTTTCTTGAAATATCAATAATTTTTTTATTAGACTAAACAAATTATTTTTTTCACACTTACATCTAAAACCAAAAATGATTTTTTAAGATTGATTTGATAATTTATGATCCATGACTTTAGATCTGTTATTGTATACATTTAAGTTGGCTTGATTTCTTTGGTTCACAATTTAATAGTATTAAATTTTATTTAAAATAAAATAAAAATTTACTTAGAATTGCACAAAGTCAAGTGGTTAGAAATTTAAAATTTAACTTAGCGGTGTTATTGTTTTTACTGTCAGAAAAAAATAATTATAAAAATATTTTTTTTTGTCCATATTATTGAAAAGTAAAAAGAAAACACGGTCATAGGACTGCCAAGTACTGAAATCTAAAACAGCCATAGTTTGTTGGGTAGCTGTTGTCTGCCGCATCCCCATTTTGAATAAATCTGCCCTCCAAATCCAAATCTTCTCCATTTTCACACTTCCATTAATAAATTCCACCCATTTTCTCTCTCAATTTCTCATTGTTTCCTTTCTCTTCCACTCTCTTTCCTCTTCTTCTTTGTAGTTTGTCCACTTTCTCTCCCTTGGCAAGTCACTTGCTTCCACTCTCAGCCTGTTTTCGTTTTTACTTCTCGGTATTCAAACAGTGTTGTATTCTCTCGCCTTTTACGTCTTTGTTCCTTGCCAGAGAGAAAAGAAAAAATAAAAATGGCAGTCACTTCTAGAGGACGAACTGCAGAGCTACAGATCCCGAAGAAATGGAAAGATAGAGAAACTAGCCCTGAGAGAAACATAGTTTGGACTGAACCCAAGCTCAAAACTCAGAGAAAAGTCCCTGTTGTTTACTATCTGTCCAGGAATGGTCAGCTTGAGCAACCCCATTTCATGGAGGTCACTCTTTCTTCTCCTGAAGGACTCTATCTCAGAGGTAATGTGAAATTCCTCTTACTTTCTCGGGTAACAAACAGAGAAAATGGGTGTCAGTTTTTAATTTTATTTTATTTTTTTAATTTTAATTTTGTGAATCGCGCTTTTGAAAACAGATGTCATTGACCGGTTAAACTTGCTTCGAGGCAAAGGCATGGCTTGCAAGTGCTCGTGGTCTTCCAAACGGTGCGTTTAGTGATCTCTCTCTATCACTCCAATTCGATTATTGTTTTCAATTTTGTGTAATTGATTTTTTTTTTTTTTTTAAAAAACATTCAGGAGCTACAAGAATGGATTCGTCTGGCATGATTTGTCGGAGAACGATTTCATACACCCAGCGCAAGGCCATGAATACGTTCTCAAAGGTTCGGAGCTCCAGCTCGACCACTCATTGAACCCCAATGTCCTCGCAATAGCATCGTCGCGGTCTCTGATGCCCCCATCGGAGACTCAAAATTCCGGCGACGATTCTGACTTTCCGATGGTTGTACGGCGCCGAAACCAGTCGTGGAGCTCTATCGACCTCCAGGAATACAAAGTTTACAAGACCGAGTCGGCAAGCGGTTCAGCCGGAAGAGCCGCCGCCGACGCGTCGACTCAGACCGACGACAAGAGGCGGCGGCGACGAGCGCTGAGGGAAGAGAAAGAGGAAGGAGAAGAGGTTCAGAACGAGGGAGGTCAACGGGAATTAATGTGTCGGAGTCAAAGTACGGAGCTGAGCAGGGACGAGATTTCGCCCCCACCGTCGGATTCGAGCCCCGAAACCCTCGAATCGCTGTTGAAGGCCGATGGACGGCTGGTGCTCTGCGCAAGTAACGAGGTGGGTCCGAATCAGACGGCCGAGAATTGCCCAAGCGGTGGAAGGATGAAGGCGTCTTCGGTTCTGATGCAACTGCTATCGTGCGGCACGATCTCTTTCAAGGACTGTGGGGCCACATACGTCAAGGATGAGGGGTTGTCTTTGATCGGGCAGTACAAGGCGAGGTTGCCCCGCGGAGCAGGGAATCAAGAGGGGGCTTTGGCGGAAAGTTCAAATTTACAGAGGGTAAAATTGGAAGACAAGGAGTATTTTAGCGGGAGCTTAATTGAGACGAAGAAAGAGGAGGTTCCTGCCTTGAAAAGGTCATCGTCTTACAATGCGGATAGGTAAATTTTATGAAATTTCAACTCACTTTTCCTTCTTTAAACAGCTCTAGAATATTTAATGGCATTTTTTTTTTTTTTTAACATCGTATGCTCTTACAAGTACATAAATTTGACTATGTAAATGAACAAAATACCTATTAGTATTTTTGTCAAAAATACTTTGTAGAGACTTTTTAGGTAGTAAACCAATGAATTATAATTAGTTTTAACAATATAAAAATTGTCAGATAATGGGTTCCCATTTTTTCTTTATTTATTTATTTATTTTTTGACATCGTGGTTCAAGGAACTTGATTAACAACTAAAAAGACATTGAACTTTCTTTATGGTTTGCCATTATCTATTATATCCTATCTTAATTGCTACCACAATCTTCTCAGATATTTATATGGATTTTTGGGTTAACAATTTGATTTTATGAGTCAAGTATTGCTTAGTATGATTAAGGTCGGTTAGCATTTGTACATCATAGTTCATATCACATGGTTTCTATGCCTTTGCCTTTTTTTTTTTTACAGAACCTTTTTCTTTCAGTCGCTTGTCTCTATCACTGAGCCATATAATTTTGATTATTTTGGTAACCTTTTTGAGGCAGCCTTGGAATTTAATGGAAGATCCGTACGGATTTTAATGCAAAAGGCAGTTAGGTAGCTAGTCAACTTTACTGCACACCTCTCGTAATATTGCCAATGTACTGCTGTGCTACGGCACAAAGTAGCTTTCAACCCAGTTTCTGAAAGATCAAATTAAATGTCGACCGTCTATATTAATAGGAGCTTTCCAGATTCTTGATCATGTTATCTAGTCCTATCGTGGGTCCCAAAGAAATTAAAGAGCTTTTGCATCTGAGAGAATTTAATTCAAGAAAATCTCATTGTGGGCTTTGTAGCCGCCTGGGAGATAAAAGTCTGTGGGGACCAAAAGAGATTTCAAATCCTGGCTTTCTCAAGTCCTCGAGCCTCATTTCACGCTTTCTTTTCAAATTAGTATATAATTTAATAAGATTAGTTGACTTCCTGTTTGAAAATGTAGCATATCTTCTTTTTCTATTTCTTTTTGGGATTAAAAAAATAAGAATTTCTTTGTTTGAAATGCATTTTATTGATCTGAGTAATTTAACAATTTTTTTTTTTCAAAATGCCTTGATTTGCAGGAGTTCAAAGTTGCAATTTGTAGAAGAAGAAGTAGGAGTTCGAGCTAAATGCATACCGAGAAAGCCAAAGACATTGCCAACCAAGAAAGAGAGCAACATCATTATCTCCTCTTGTAACAGCCAAGGAGGGAGCAAAAGGCTCGAGGTTCAACACCAAATATAAGTGGGAAATGCCAGCAAAAATGAAAACCAGTGCATTGTAAATTGAAGTTTTGTATGTGAAACTGGAAACAGAAAACATAGTAAAAAAAAAATAAGTGATTGGTAAAATTTAAAAAAAAGCTTATATGGTGCATTGCAAGTCACGGCACAGAGAGGAAGACAGGCACAGGCATTGAGGGAGACAAAAAAAAAAAGCATGAAGTTTAGGGAATCTTGTAAAGCTCTCTGTTTATGCGTATGGAAGCTAGCAAAGGTGAATATTGTCCATTTCAGTTTGGATTTTCGAGTTAGGGTCAATATGTTTGGTGCTTCGGTGTTAGTGGTGGGAATTCAATTTTTCCCTTAATATTGGTGATTTGGTGCTCACACCTAATATATAGCTTAATGCCTGAAACCCTTTTCTGACTTCAAGGTTTTGACTTTTAAAGCATGAAAATGAGATTTTGGCTTTGATTGGTATAGTTTATAGGAAGCTAAAATTATTTTAGAGTTCAAAAGCTGTTTCTGAAAATGTTTGGATAATTTTTTAAAAGTATTTTTGATCTGCATGAGTTTTTTTATCAAAGTCAGACTGATTTTTTCAGGAATTATTTTTAGGAAAGTAAAAAAAAAGCATAATAGAAAAGTAAAAAAAAAAGCATAATAAACAATAAAAATTACGCTAAATATGATCTTTATGTCCTTGGAATTATCACATATTTTGGCTTTCATCGTTTTTAAGAACGCACGTGAGGTCATGAGGGCAGGTTTGGTTTCACATGTTATGAAGATTGGAGAGGTGGGGGTGGCATTTGCTTATAGTTTCTTCGATACTGTCACAAAGTAACTCTCTGTGTCAAAAGTTTTTAGCCATAAACAGTCATTTTCATGGAACCCAAGAAACAGAAACAATTTCGGCTTGAATGTTCTTTCCAGATTGTTAGGGAACTAGGAATGAATTATAGGTATCCATATTCCAACTTCTGGATTAAAGCTTAGATTATTGTCTTATATAGGTTAGTGGCTTAGTGAATGTGAAAATGTTTGATGAATTTCATTTGGATGGTTAGTCCTTTAGTTTGAAGCAAGCAAACTCCTTTCACTCTGACCAAAAACAAAATTAATAAATAAAAATTAAATTTCCAATTCAAAATTACAACAACAACAAAAAAAACTTTTTTCCATTTGATTGGATAGGTCATAATCACGTACCTTTTTAATTAGGGTTTGAGCAATAGTTTTTTGTCTGGCTAAAGGGGAAATTCTATTTGCCCTGCCAATTGGACTTTAAAATAATTTTATAAATTTTGAAAGAAAACAAATACAAAAAAAATTGCAATTTTTTCACCTTGGTGCCTTGAACCAGGGACTTTTCGAATCTAAATGTAAATGGCAAACCAACTAAGTTAACCTTACTTGATTACAATCATAAAAAATAACTTTAATGAAATAATGTTACAACGTTGAATATCAAAAGTTTAGTTTGGTTGCTCTGGAATTACTATTTGTATATAATAAATCCATTTGGAGTTTTTTTATTATTATTATTTTGTAAAAAACTTCATTTGTAGTTGAAAAAAAAATAAGCCATATTTGACATAGTTTTGTTTTTTTTATGATATTTTAGAAGAGCTTCCTAAGAAAATTATTATTTATTTGCTTTGATTAATTAGAATTTTGGACGCTTAAACCAATTCCAAAAAAATTATTTAAATACTTTTAAAAATAGCTTTTACCTTTAAAAGTTAATTCTAAATCCTCATGAGCATGGCAGGACCATAATCTCCCAGTTTCGTCTTTTTTTTTTTAGAAGTATACTGCTGAGTATTGACCCATTAAACTTAGAAACCCCTATGTCTGGCCCATGCCAAAAGAACATGGTAGTCAAATTGCATAGTCCACAACCACCTTGTTTAAGGACATGCACTTTATCTTTTCTTTTTCTTTTTTTTCTTTTTTTCTTGAAGAGAGGTAAATATGAAACGCAAATTAAAGAAATTGCCAAAACAAATGGAAAAGTTCTAATAGACACCTTGACAACTTTTGCCAAATTTGAAAACAATGGCAAACTTAAATAAGAAGCCATTCCACCAGGAATATAAAATCATGTTAAAAATAAAAAAACAAAAAAAACAAAAGGAACGGCAAATGCTAATCACTCAAAATGTGAATTGTTTAATTAATAAAAGTAAGATAATAAAACAGGAAATAATTATACATTAGTTGACATTATGCTTAGAAAAAACAAACTCGTTAGAACAAATAATTAGAAAACTTAGGACGACAATAGACCCCCGAACACGAATTCGATTTGTGAGTTTCCATATGTTTTATTTTGTTTTTGTTTTCTTTTAATTGAAATATTTTGGCAAGTTTATTGAGTAAGCTTTTATTCTAACAATACTGCTATAAATTCTAAATTGTCTACCAAATAATATGACAATATTTTCAAATATTTACTTATTTATATTTATTTAATTTATACTAATTTTAGTTTAAAACATTTTGTATTTGTAATATTACTGTTATTTTAATATTTATTTTTAATAAATGGATTGTAGTATGTGGACTATGATTTGGCATTTTATTTTTCCATATGTTTTATTTTGTTTTTGTTTTCTTTTAATTGAAATATTTTGGCAAGTTTATTGAGTAAGCTTTTATTCTAACAATACTGCTATAAATTCTAAATTGTCTACCAAATAATATGACAATATTTTTAAATATTTACTTATTTATATTTATTTAATTTATACTAATTTTAGTTTAAAACATTTTTTATTTGTAATATTACTGTTATTTTAATATTTATTTTTAATAAATGGATTGTAGTATGTGGACTATGATTTGGCATTTTATTTTTTCTACATCCACTCAAAAGAATCTTGGGATTACGAAGAGGATGGGATAGGGCTAGGAAGCCTTCTTTATTTTCATTCTTTCAAAAATTAGGCAGCATAGGAACTTTACTGTATAGAAAAAAAATCATTAATTTAAAAAAAATTATTTTTATATGTTTTTTTTAAACAATCCACTTGGTAATGATTATTGATCATAACTTCCAAATAATTCTAAATTCAAGTCCTAGTACTACAATCCTTCCTCCAATGTATTTATCAAAAAATAATTTTAGAAGTATAAATGCAAACTAGTGTGTTGAGTTCACGGAGATATAGGCGTTCGAGGCTTTTTGTAATTCCTTAAAAAATATATGGCACACAATATATTTGTTAATATTGATATTGCCGGAGGTAAATGGTAAACAAACCAATAAAACAACGCAATATAAGTTGGTATCCAAAATGTTAATAAAAAAATTATAAAATGGTTTATTATTTATTTAGTTTTAAATATTGGTTTTGGCATGAGAACATTCACAAGTGAGTAAAATTTTCATATTAAGAGTGCGTAAATTTTATCATTTTTTTTTTGGTAAATAAAAAAAACTCTATCTGTAGTGAAGTTATAGGCCCAAGAGTTATTTAGTAAGTGGTTCAAATTCATGCGTCTTTTCAACCCAGTGGGAGTCCACATTGGAGGCCCATGTACTCCCCCCTCTCGTGCGGTAGCAGCGAAGAAAAACATTTAAGTCCAAATAGAGCTACCAAGACTCGAACTTCAACTCCCCTACTCGCAGATGTGAATGCTCAGCTAGAGCCTACCACTGAGCTACACCGTCAAATACAAATTTTACCATTGAGTGTTTAAACATATTTTTTTTCTTTTGATAATAATTAGAGTGTTTAAACTTTAGTAAAGTACAAACCAGAGAAGTAATGGTGAAAATACGACTTTGTTATCAAAATAAAAGTTATGTTACTATATGAAGATCGAAAGTCAAGCTATCAAATAAAAACTAATTTTTTATATAAAAATTAAAAAGAAAAAGAAAATGTCATTCACCTTTTACAAAACCCAATTAAGAATTTTTATCCATGAAATATTAATGTAATCACAATTGAAATAAGATAGATAATGTAATTCGAATACAATTTTATTAAAAATACAATTAATCTTGACATATTTAACATGATTATAAATAGAATAATATATATATATATATATATATTTGTATATCATATTTTTATGTTTGTTACATAAATGATACGCTCAATTAAATATGAAATAATTATAATAAAAAAATAAAGTTTAAATTAGGTTATTATAGCAACTAATTTAAGGATATTAAACATGTGCGGAGTATAATTTGAGAAATCATAACACGGTTAATAATTTGAAGTAAATGGATTGAGATTTGTTAACATGAATTAACACCAATAAATATAATTAAGGTAAACTTTTCACATCCAGATAATATATCTTAATACATATTCGTAGTTTTTTTTTTTTTTTTGACGAATTTAATGTTCATAGTACTCTTTCAAAAAAATGAAAAAAAATGTTCGTAGTACCCTTTCAAAAAAATGAAAAAAAAAATGTTCATAGTATTCTTCTGTCTTCGAACCTAGTAAATCAGAAATACCTTTATTTTTACCATTTTGGAGAATCATATTGAGCAAAGCTTTAATGGCATATTTGTCATTTTAAATAGCAACTTGGCCCTTATTTTGTTTATCCCCCTTATTAATCATTATTATACAAAGATCATTTTTTTTGGTAAATTATTATACAAAGATCATTTCACAAGAGAAAAAGGGAAAAAAATAAAAAAAATAACAATAAAAAATGCTTGTTTGTTTACCTTAAATTAGAGGGTGAGTCCAAAGTCCAAACAATCTTAAGCAAAAGCTTTCTTTCAGTTTCTCCCTGAAATCTAAATGTGTAGTGCGAGAGATACTCTGAGACAAAGTCCCAATGTTCATGTCTCTCACTTCTCTTGCCACATTGTCCTAAACCACCACCAAACCACATGTGTAGCTTGGATTTTCCATCATTTACCCACATAGCTTCTCCATCCTCTCTATTTCATCGACCTCTCTATATATATTTATTGCATGTTTCAGACACGCTATAAACAGCCATTAACGAACTCATACTTACCAATACTAGCTCTTTTTGTTCTTTTGCATGTTTTCGAGTCACTGTTGCTTATAGCATCCGGTCATGATCTTTACTATGTGTCTGTGGTAAACATATTTTTCTTTATGGTAAATGGGTATTGGTTTTTCTTTGAATTGCAACAGAGTTTGATTTGGTTCTTGCTGTTTGAAGCTGTTGGGTTTCTGGGTTTTGATTCAATTCGGTTTGTTTCACGCTGATGGGTCCTGTTAGAGGGTTCAGAAAGAGGAAGAAGACAGAGAAGAAGCCTGAAGAAAATGCTTCTGGTTCTGGGTCTTCGGAGAAGGACGGTCCTGTGGATTGGTGGGATGAATTTTTCAAGAGAATTAATGGTATTTTTTTTTTCTTTGGTATCATGGTTGCTTTACTATATCTTCTCTTTGCTTTTATTTATTTTTTGTTGCTATATATGATGCTGTTTTTGAACTTTCACATTCTGTTCGGCTTTGTAAACTCCTTTCTCTACTGATTGAGTTCCCGTCGATTAGTTAAATTAATTTCATTCCAAATCAATTAGGTTTATGCTTTATTTTCTTATTGAAGTCATATATTAGTATATTGCAAGTGCATTTGGTTGTATATTGGAAGGATCCCTAATCTGTTTTGTCACCCTTTTCACTAACATTATGTTTCGCTGCCCAACTGAGTTACTTGTAATGGATAAGCCTATGTTGTATATGATGATGATGGGCGTGTTCTGTAATTTAAGACAGAAATGATTTCTTGTTCATTGTGCAGTACCTATGGCTTATATGTGCTTTATGCTTGACAGGGAAAAAATGTTTTTGTTAGTTTGTTGCAATTTTAAGTGCTCAAGGTATGTAAGTTCATTGAAATCAACAAGATAATTGAACTTTGAGAATAAATGGTTTTTTTTTTTTTAATAATTTATTTCTCCTTAACTACTATCTTTAGTTGATATTGATAAATGTAATAACTTTGCTGGGTTTTTTTAATGAAAGCGAAATTTATATATTGGTGGTAGTTTAGATGGTTACCACTTTGGATTGTCATATTGCACTTCCATT
Organism: Ochetophila trinervis; assembly: GCA_003254975.1. Lineage (NCBI taxonomy): Eukaryota > Viridiplantae > Streptophyta > Magnoliopsida > Rosales > Rhamnaceae > Ochetophila > Ochetophila trinervis. The sequence continues at coordinate 118,309 of QANX01006588.1, forward strand.
AAGAGCCTACAAGGTCACGGAATTATAATATATTCTAGTGTTTGAACACAATATTGTCTAGTCAAGTTATTATATTAAGTTTTGGTGTTCATCTTCACCTTTATTCTATAAGATTAATGAACCACATATTCCGCTGATCTTAGATTGAAGAAGAAGTAGCTATCTTAATATGCTTTGCCTTTTCTGAGATATGTGACTTTAGTTGCTTGTTCCATTCTACAATCTTATTTTTCCGTCAACCCAATCATGATATTTGTTTGTATAAGGAACACATAATCACATTTTTTCTTCTTACATTGCCATAGTCAACCATGGCATGCTCTGTGCCACATTTCCATTTTCTCATTGGGAACTCTGTATTGACCTCTAAATGATCATATCTGAAGTAGAACTGATATATCTTATTAAGATTTTCAATATAATTCCATCAATAAGTACTAGTAATTTTTGCTTTTCTCGTAGCCTTTTCTTACAGTGATGCTGAAACTATCTTTATTTTGGTGGTCATAGTCTAGAACCTGTTTTACTTTCTTTGGAGCTGTATACTGTAAAACGTTTATTTATACGCATATTACATTATACAAATTGTTTGGCAAAATTGTTCAGATGTTGTAATGGAGGCATATGGATCTTTAAAATGTATTTGTAATTTTGCTTGGTGAAAATATGCTAATTTTTACAAAGTAAAATTAAATAAAAACTTGAAACACACCATACACTATATTGCAGGTTCAAAGGACAGCCATTTTCATAGGATAGATGTATTCGGAACTATAAGCAAATGAATATTAGCAGATATTTATGCAGGATAGTGAATGAATCAAAAAAGTAGTATATTAATTTATTTAGAACAGATTTTAATATGGTTCAGAGAAAAATAACGTAGCAAAAAGAATATTTTTATAGTTATATGCAAGCTGTATTTTAAATGGATAGATCATTCCAAAAGCATGAACTTGAAGGAGATACTATTCCAGGTACAATGGTTGAGTCAACCCCATTTTTGCTGTTTGCTTCAACTCTTCTTTTGTTCAGTGGCAATTAACTTTGACTGAAGAGATGTGATCGAAACTGATGATGCATTGTCCAAAGAAATCTTGAACTGAGGATGCACTTACAGAATATGAAATGCGTGTTCCTGATATAGAAGCATTTCAGGCCTATTCTTTTGATTCCTCTGCTAAAAAAATTTCAAAACAAAGACTAAGAAATATCTGAATCTCATGTACCCTTAGAGATATAACTGTAAGAGTTATTGTATTTTTGGACTTATTTGAGAAGATATTTAGACAAAATTTCTATAATAACGCTCAAAATTTTCTGTTTGCAAGAATGGTAACTGTATCGCAAATCCCAATTTTTAGGGCAAAAGCTCACTTGAATTGACCATATAAAAAGTAAAAGTTCATTTTTGAAAGAGTTGTTCCTTTCTTTCATTCGTTAAACATCTATTACACGTTTCCATTATTTACAGGGTTGTTTGTTTCTCACTCATTGCTGAGTTATCAATCTTGACCCAATATCTGTCCATCACAAAACTGGGCAACTACATGCCTCTCTATTTTCATGTTTGCATTCCTATCTTTTTTAGGAAGATAGTTCCATTTATGCTCAAGTAGATTCTGAGACCGTTTATGCTCTCTGAGACAGTTTTATTTATTCTGAAGTAGTCAACTGCAAGTGTTTTTCTGTGATTTAGATAAACTGTTTCTGTACTGAATTTGATCATGCTTAGCTGCCTAGGATGTGACATACTATATTTTGTTTAATTTAGCTCAATGTTGAAATAATTTCATTCTACTATCCAATCTAACTCATGCTATTACTGTATTGTCAGCTACATGTGGTTTGCATTACTAAAAAATGTATAATGTCAGAAAGTTATTAACATTATTCTGCTAGTTATACCATTTTCAATTAGTTTTCTGCTGGCTTTATTTCTTCTGCTATTGTAGTTTCCTAGCTTCATGTTCTATATAATAAAGTAAGTATATAGGAGGGGTTAAATATTATGATTTGACATTATTTGTTCTGCACTGCAACATTCCACAAAGATGAGTTCCTAGGTAGTTTATTTTAGAATGGTAATTCTCTAACCTTTCCTCCTCTCAGCAGGTATTGATTCTCCGTCAAACAGCTTAGATAAGTTCGAATCTATTTTTAAGATTTCCCGGAAGACCTTCGACTACATATGTTCACTTGTGAAGGAAGATATGATGGCTAAGTCAGCACATTTCGTGTTTTCAAATGGCAAGCCTTTGTCTTTATGTGATCAAGTAGCTGTAGCTTTAAGAAGACTGAGCTCTGGTGATTCACTTGTGACAATTGGTGATTTATTTGGGCTAAACCACTCAACTGTCTCTCAAGTAACATGGAGATTCGTGGAATCCATGGAAGAAAGGGGCCTTCACCACCTGCAATGGCCATCAACAGAAGCAGAAATGACAGACATTAAATCTAAATTTGAGAAAATTCGAGGCTTCCCTAATTGTTGCGGTGTCATTGATGCTACCCACATTACAATGTGTTTGCCTGCTTCGGACCCCACAAGTAATCTGTGGCTTGATCATGAGAAGAATCATAGCATGGTCTTGCAAGCAATCGTGGACCCTGACATGAGGTTCCGGGACATAGTCACTGGATGGCCAGGAAAAATGAAGGATTGGTTGGTGTTTCAGAGTTCATCTTTCTATAAACTTTGTGACCAAGACGAGAGGTTGAATGGAAAAAAAGTAGAGCTCTCCAAAGGATCGGAAATAAGGGAATACATAATTGGTGATTCAGGCTATCCTTTGCTACCCTATCTTGTAATTCCCTATGAAGGGAAAGATCTCTCAGACTTAAAAGCCGAGTTCAACAAGCAGCATTCTGCAACCCGGGTGGTAGCACAGAGGGCGTTAGCGAGGCTGAAGGACATGTGGAGGATCATTCAAGGAGTAATGTGGAGACCCGACAAACATAGATTGCCAAGGATCATTCTTGTTTGCTGCTTGCTTCATAACATTATTATCGATATGGAAGATGAAGTGCAGGATGAAATGGCTGTGTCTCACAACCATGACTCAGGTTATCACCAACAATTTTGTGGAACTGTGGACATAAATGGCGTAAATCTGAGAGATAAGCTGGCTATCTACTTGTCTGGAAGGATGCCTCCTTGATTTATTTTTCGTTTCTGATAAAGATTGTAGCCTTTTATTTATTAGCGTCTTTTTGACAGAAGATTATACCTCTTGAAAATGGTTAAGGACTTTTGTTTCTCAATTAACTTGCAATTTATGACCCACAAAGCCAGAAGGGTTAGTCTAAGTCGGTAAGAGGAGGTGCTCTCTTTCCTTATCAATCAGGGTAAGCTGTCCCCGAACATGATAAAATGTTGCATTAAACGGTGTTACCACATCATTCGTACAATTTCAAATGATAACGGTTACATGTAAATTCAATCGAATAATCATTCGCAACGTCACATGCAAATAAAATAAATTTTATAGGTCCTATCTAATTTTTATCAAGTCTCCAATTATGAATGATCCAAGACACCACGACACTGATAATGCGGGTGTATGTAAGTTTTTTTTTTTTTCCTTGAACACACTGTTAAAACCAAAAACAAAATGAAAAAAAGAAGAAGAAAAAACCAAAACAAAACTGACAAAATCAGTTGGATCCAAGGATAAAAATATTGGTCTCGACAGAAATATCAACTGTCAAAAATATAGAAATATCAATAGAAATATTGATAAAATATTGATATCGATAAAAATATAAAATAAAATGACGGAAATTTATAGAAAAATATGGAAATTTTTAATTAAACTTCAAGATATGTTTATTTATTAGATATTTTATCAATTTAACTATAAAAATTGAAAAAACATTGAGTGAAAATCATATTTATCATAATTAAGAGACATATAGCACTTACTGACATGAACAAAAATATTATTAATTAAGTAATTAATTATTCATTAATCAGAATAATAATACAAGTATATAATTATTTAAATATGAGTTAGTAACACATAAAATTTATTGATGGTTGAAAATTTTCACTCTCTTCTTTATCATCATTTCTAGCTGTGTATTAAAAGAAATATTGATCAAAAAGCACATATCTTTGATAATTTTGCATGTAATGTCATTGTCTTTGCTGATAATCATGATATGAATATGACGTTAATTGACTTTGTTCATAACTGCTAACCTTTGATGGTTGAGTTTGAAAATGTATATATAAGTTGTTACTTGATGACATTTAATAATTATCTATTAAATAAAGGTTATATTCACCTTCAATTCTCATTGTTCTAAAATTTGTGAAAAATATTTCTTTTGTTGTGATATTTCCATTGTATCACTTTCTCTACGAGTATAAATCTTTTCCTATAGCACCAATTCCTGACACACATTCTGTACTTTCATGATCCTCAACTTGTGCTGCATAAGTTTAATATTCTTTACTAGTGAATGGACTCAATATCTATTGAATTGATGACTCTTTTTCGTAACCACTTTTAATCAAATAATTTTTTTAACTTGTTGAAAATTTACCATAATAATTTTCTTCTTTTTTTAAATTATAACTATTTTTTTATTTTAAAATTGTAATCATTATTTTACATTTTTTTTTCTAATTGTTTCAATTTTGCTTTTAAATTTCAATTTACCTAATTATACGATATTAGTTAAAATATGTCATTAATAAATAATTATAATTTAAAAAAAATGCTTTAATATTTTATAAAAATATATCATATTTTTAAAATTTAACAATCTATATTTCCAAAATTTCCATAGAAATTTCTACAGAAATTATGAAAATTTTGATCAGATTGTGAAGTAATTGCTATGAAAATTTCAATGAAAATATTGCATAAATATCGTGGAAATTATAAAAAATTTACCCATTTTTGTTGGAACATGGAAACAAGGTTGAAAAAATCCATAATTTTGCCAAAATTTCAGTTTTTTATGAACGTGGATAAAAATTTTAGGTTCCAAAAAAAAAAGGCAGTGAAATTTCCAAAATTTCCATGTCAATTGCTTCACAATGTAGTCAAAATTTCCATGAAATTTTAAAAATATCTATTAATTTTTTTTTATAAAATTTTAAAAAAATTATAGCTTTTTTCATATTATAATTATTTATTGATGACATATTTTCTCTAATGTTGTACTATTAAGATATTTGAAATTTGAAAGTAATGATGAAACAATTAAAAACATAAAAATAATGTAAAACTGTTATTATAATTTGAAAACAAAAGAAGAATAATTATAATTTGTAAGAAAAAAAAAATTATTTTAATCCATTTGGTATAAGCTTTCTGTTTGTTATATACTTATTTGATTATGGTTCACTTCACTCTCCCTATGAACTTCTTTAAAAAATTCAATAACACGATATATAAAATATAACTTTTACTTTTATATTTTAAAAGTGAAATTTCAAATATCAGAATAAATCTAAAAAAAATTAAAACTAAAAAAAAATAAAAAGAAATAGTAAAAAATAAAAAGAAAGAAGACAAACATTGAATATAATAAAATTTGAAATAAAAAAAAAAATTATTTGAATATAAATAAATAAGATGAGTGCAGTTACAAGGGATAATATGTAAATTTGGTTTAAAGTAAAACAAGTGTGAATTTGTTTAAAAAATATGCACTTATATTATTATTTTAATTAATAAATAAGTTATCATTTTATAATAATATTTTTGTTACTGTCAGCGAGTATAGATCACTTGATTATGAAAAATATAATTTTCACATAATATTGTTTTTTACTTTTATAGTTAACTTGATAAAATATTTAATAAACAAGTATATCCTGATGTTTCAATAAAATTTTCAGCTTTTTTTTTATAATTTTTTGTCATTTCTTTTAAATTTTTATTGATATTAATATTCTGTCGATATTTCCATTGATATTTCTGTATTTTTAACCTTCGATATTTTCGCGGATACCGATATTTTCATCATTGCATAGAAATAATATCGGGATCTCTAAAATATCAATATTTAGGTGAAATTTCATCGAAAAAATCAAAATTTTCAACCTTGATTGGAACTAACATAAGTTGCTAAGCGGAATATGAATGGACGAGTGCCTTAGTGCCTAAGTAGTCGGTGGAGAGATTTTCAAATTTTGGTTTTATCTATCAACATGATGCTTTAAACTCATTTCTTAAGCCTTACCTTCCTCTAGTCAAAATTTTGCCAATTTCTATCTATCAAAAATCCCACTCTTTGATATATATATCCCGAATTCGGGTTCCTTAATGAGACCGAAGTCACGAGCCGTGAAAATTGGAGATGGAGAAATTGGCCAAATTTCGGTTAAAATTAAAATTCAATTTGACTTTTCACCGTGTTTTGAGGGTGCAACAATGTGTGTTTCAGGGGATGAGAATATTTCCAAAACGCAGCCTCCTCCTCCTTTTCCACGAAAACCCGAATTCGCTCTGCACCTCCTCCTCTTTCCCACAAAAATGGTGCCGCCGCTGCAACAGTCAAGCTGGGCTTCCTCGGCGACTTCTGCTTTCCAAACAAAGTTTCGGCGGCGCTACAACAACAAGGAGAAGCCACTAGCCACCCGAATTTGCTGCGGACTTCCTCTGCACCAAGTCACCTTCTTCCCCATAGGCTTCCTCTGCACCAGTTGGGCTTCCTTGGCCATGGATGACATGAAGTGTAGAAAAGTTTGTGAAGATCACCATTTGGTGCATTACAAGAGGAACCATCACGTAGACCCGCTATGAACAAAGTCTCTCAGATGCTTGAAGGATCTGTTGAAGTTTAAATTCCACTAGATCCATGTTGGATTTATGATTTTGGTCCCACTTGAGATATTATTTTTTGTGATAATTCTCTCTATATTTCAATTTAAATTAATTTTGATTATAAGATAATTTGTTATCTGATATAATTAAATTATTGATAAGATAAAATCTAGATAACAGTGATTAATTCTGTTAAGATTTTATTTTAAATTTTAAATTGAGAATATTAGTTGGTTTGGATTTCTATTATTTGTACGTACAAATATTAGAAAGAATCCAGAGAACAAACTGATTCAATTTTAATTCAGAGAGAATACGTAAAAAACATCGAGTGAAAATATTAGAGAAAATATTCATTCTTTAATATTTTGGTTTATTCCCTGAGATACAATAGAGTCCACGCTCTGCTGTACTACCTGAGATTAGTCCTGAAAGATCTAGCAGATCCGGTGGTAGATCCCAGTAGCAGTGATAGATCCAATAGCAGATCCGATGGTAGATCCTAGTAGCAGTATCAGATCCTGTGGTAGATCCGGTAGGCATATCTGGTGATAGTCTGTAGATCCAGGTGCAGATCGTAGATCCGGTAGAATCATTATACCACGCATTATATACAGAAAGTCTGACAGGTATTTTGTTTTATTTTTCATATGATTTAGTCACATATTTTCTTGTGGGTTATTGATTTTACACTTCTGCAAAATATTTTTTTTTTACAATCCAGCCTCTTTTTTCAATTCAATCTAAGTTTCTTTGTATGATTGACTCAGACCATCGTATGGATCTCCATCTTTTAGTCCCATATGCAAAAAACAATCATTTTTCTTTTCTTTTTTTAAGAAAACTGTTCAATCTAAGTTTTTGTATGTTTGATCAGTTCATTTTTCATGAATCTATGTGAAATAATTATGATAAGTTTACTTTATTTGAACGAATAAAGTAGAACACCTGCTTATTGTGAATGTTCTTGTAAAGTGACTACTCTTTATTTGAATTTGGAAGCTATTTAATATCATTTTTGTGGCAGATTATCATGAATCTCTTCTATCTATGCATGGCATTGTTCTCATGATTTAACAACTTCATTTACAATTCTGGGAGGTTTGGAGTAATATTTTTGTGTTAGGATAAAGAATTTCCATGAACAAAGCAAGGGAGCTATGAATATAAAGAAGAAGAAAAAGCAAAAAGCAGCAAGGAATATGAATTGAACGGGTCTAATCAAAATCAACTTGGAAAGTTAAATTCAACGATTCCATCAGTATTATGTTTTTGTGTTCATATGTGTATATAAATACGATCTGAGCATCACCATTTGGGCAAAACAATATTAACTTTTTCTGGGCATCACCATCTGCTGAATTCGCTTTCGGATTCCAAAAAATTCACAAAGATAGCTTCTTACTTGCCATCTAGCTCCTCCTTAGATTTGCCTCGTTTTCCTGGTGTGTCATCATATATATTAGTCTAAAACTCCAGTGAGAATGTTGGGGCTCAAAAATTATGTGTTAAAACACTTCTCGTATGTTTGTAAATCAATACAAGTAAAAATAAAAAACAAACCTAATAATTCATACATACACGTATATATAAACAAACTATATATAAATATACATACATACACAAAGCCTGAATTCAAGGAAGCCTTCGCCGATGGCTTCACCGAGGAAACTTCGGTGTTGCCTTCGCCACTGATGGCTTCTCGCTTCGCCGTCGAGTCTTATTTGAACTGGAACACCGAGCAGGAATAAGCACGGAGTAAGGCCGATTGCCGGTGGCTGCGGAGCTGCCCGGAATAACCTGGTTTTTCTGGTTTGTTTTGCAGATGTGTGAGATAATCGAGTTTGTTTGCATAAATGAGTGCAGAGAAGGAAGTTTCAAAAATAACTTTTCAAAAACGCACCGTTTGTGGAGATGATTTCCCCCACTTTCAATTTTGACTGGGTCAAAATTAATTCCACCATTTGATCGAGATTTGCTTTAAGCAAGCTGGTGGCTAGCGTTAGCGTGAAATATGGTTCTTTAAGCGAACCCTATCGGGTGCCTTAGTGGCCCCGTGTGTGTGTGTGTATATATATATATATATTTGAAAGAAAATTCTTGAAAATTTGAAAAAAATGGGCCCGTCTCAGGCCGTGCTAAGCATGGTGGTTTAAATAAAATTATGCAAAATGAATGAACACGACATATTAAAATTAAATACAATATCAGCATGAAACATTATAAATTGCGTTGTGCCAAATACAAAACTCATAATGAGAAAGTCATTGGATAGGCATGGCTCGAGTCCATGGAACGACCGGCACATATTATTAATAAATACATAAATTATGTTAATTTACTTTAATTTTCATCATTTTGTAGATTTTTTAAATTAACCAATATAATATTTTATTTAATTAATATTTATTTAAAATTTAAACTTTTAACTTTCATTATTATACTTTTATATTTTTTTATTTTAAAATTATGTAATTAATTAATTATATATTTTTTTTCTCTAAATATTAATTGTCTATAAATCATAAAATAAATTAATTATAGTATATTTAAGTTATTTTGTTATATATACTTTTATGACAATATAATATTTAATTTAATTAATATTTATTTAAAATTTAAATTTTTAATTGTTTATAATCATACTTTTATATATTTTTTGCTTTAAAATTATATAACTAATTAATTATAATTTTTTATAAATATTAATTGACTAATAAATTATAAAATAAATTAATTATAGTATATTTAATTTATTCATCCTACATATTTTTATAAAAAATAAATAGATTTATTGAATATGAATAAATCAGTACAAACATAAATATACGGACACAAATGCAAGAGGATTAAACTGATGAAATAGAAACGATTAATTGGATTGCATCAATCTGCACCGCCCATTTAACATCTCTAGCCTGGGATATAATAATATTAATAATTAGGTGCCCATCAACTATTCCATTATAGCCTTTAGAAATTCCACGCGTAAGAAACTTCTGTTTTTGCTACGAAAACCACCTTCAATTAATTTACCAAAAATAAAACCCTTCAATTATTTCAGAAATATATATCCCCTGCAATTCCGGATCTACCATCCACCAGCACTCCTATTTATAATTCCGCAAGAATGACTGAACTTTTGATCAGTACTCTAACCCTAATTATATCTATATACATTAATGAGTCACACACTGATAATAAATATATATATATTAACTTTTTTTGTTATGTATATATATATATATATATATATTAACTCATCTCTTAGTTCTGGTCTCATAAATATATCTATATAATTTACCAAAAACAAAAATAAGTATATCTATATACATTAATGAGTCACACACTCTTTAGCAAAAAAAAAAAAAAGTCACACACTGATAATAAAAAATAAATATTATCTACTTTCATAATTTTCTACTAGACCACGTCAGATGAGACACATCACATCTTAAACTTGTTGCCGGGATATTTGTCCCCGCTTTATTTTGGGTAACATCCCTGTTAGAACAAAATTATTAACTCGAAAATTTATTTTATTACCCAAAAAAAATATATATATATCACATTTAAAATAAACATTTCAAAACTCCTTGGTGAGAAGCCAACCCAAAGGTAAATACAATATTGATCTCCATGTCCAAGTTGAAACATTAAAAAACAGAAAAACAAAACAAAAGACAACATTTGCAACAAGTTTTAGTTGAACAATAATCAACGCAGAATGTAAGATTATTTTTTAAGTAATTTAGTTTAACAGAATATGGTTTTCCTTAATAACACTGAAAAATTGGATAGCAGCATGCACGCTTAATTCAAATCGTTCATTCAAATAATATACTGGTTCTAAAAGGGAGAAAGATAGAACCACATCCAACTACTCTATATAAACATTCTCTCTCTTGAGCAGGGCATGCCAAAAAAACCAAACAGAACTTTCAAGCTCGACATGCCCAATTTTTTATCACTACAATCAGTAACAAAAATAACATTACATTATACATACAATTGTTTGACGATTGAAAGGTCTTGTTTACAAGTTTACAATATTGCTGGACTGGAATTGAGATTAACCTGGACGTGGCACGCAAAAAAGTACAAACTTCTTCCTAGATTTCCTCAGCTGTCAGCCATTAACTGCAATACCTGTAATAAAGAGTAACATCATCAATCATGATGATGAAGTTGCTCAAAACTAACAATGGCTATCCACAACTTTTCCATTCAGTCCTCAAGTCTACAATTGGCATTACAACCAACTGATACAAGAAAATAACTAATGTTGCCTTTTGATGCCCCAAACAAAAACTCTTTGACGATAAAATACAACGTACTCTTTTACTATTGGACTCATTTCAAATGGAGTTTTACTGTTTGTCACTATTGGAGATCATCACTGATGAAACTGTGTTGATGTGATGATAATTAATTAGTTTTGTTTAAAAATAAAAACACATATGAGAAATAAACCCTACGTCAATCAAATCACCATATCAACTATCAAGCCCACTGGTTATGTGTCACCATTGGTTACAAGTAACATTTTTCTTTCAAATGCCACAGGCATAAATTTAAATTCTAGTACCCATGAGAGGTCTCATAGCCTCTTAATGGATATTATTAAGCAGCATAATGAACATCCCTATTGCAATTCAGTCCTCATTTTTATACATGCAGATGAACAAGAAAAAATCTACAAGTAACTAACCTATTTTGTATATAACAAAGGTGTAAGTTGACTAGCAAAATGCAGTAAAAGTCATACCTTAAAAACCTGGTCCATTTAAGCTTCTCTTGTGGATGGATGATATAAATGTTTCCGACCATTTCTGCTTTACAGATTCCGGGACCATATATTCACCCTCAAAGGGGCTCCACATATTTCCTCTAGGGCCAGCAAGAACCCAATTTATTTTTGATGGTTGGCAGGAAAAATTAGTCATTGAATCTTGAACGTCTTCTCCATAATTATTTTTCATCAGAATACCAAAATGTTTTAAAGGCTGAAGAAAGCACAGTGAAAATTGATAAAACATAGAGCAAACTAGATTCATTTTCTATCATGATCCATTAACTACAAAATAAACGAGTGCATAAACTCACTTTAGAATGATTGCAGGATTTTACTTTCTTTTCTCTAGTTGTAATTTCTTTGGCTTCTGTTGGGTACTCATTAGAAACTTTCAAGGAGCATTCATTGATAGATACAATTTTCTTCTGAGGACCAGATCTGAAAGTTGGTCAAAGGATCATATAGGAGCAAATAAATCTTGTTTTACCAGATAATGTAATCATTCTTACATCCAGTTTATGGGCATGTTTGAATTCCTTCAGTGGCATTGTATCTTCGCTTGCTTCTGTTAGGTATCTCTCAACAGCTCTTAAGGAACGGAATCTCTGTCCACTCTCTGGCTCAATATAATACTGCAAATATAAATGAACTTTAAAGTTTCTCTAGTTTCTGAAGTGCACTATTCTTACTAATAAAGAAACATCTGAATGCAATAGATCTTCATCTTTAGCTTGCTAGTTTACCTTTTCTTTATAAGTAGAGAACCTAGCTTGATAGGTGCAAGTGCTTCCTAGTTCAGTAAAGTGCGAAGCTAGAAAAACCCTATTGAAGATGCTGACAAGTCTGAAAAAAAATAAAAATAAAAAAATTGAATAGGTACCCTGTCGATAACACCAGCATAATTTGCATTGCTACGGTGTTTTTCCTCAATGATCCAATCAGCTGGTAGTATGAAAGATGAGGTGCTCCTAACCGTGTAGGGTGTAATTTGCATCTGCATTAACATGGCCATCATTAATAAGAATTTTCCCTTTGCATTTCTACCATTATAACTTGTAAGAATCATTTCATCATCTGAACTGCCAATACAGTGATCTCTTTCAATTCATCTTTCAAAAGGCAAGCTGATATCAAATGTGAGATATAAATAAACCAAAGTTATAAATTTTAAGATTGCATTCTTGCTTTTATCACTTAGCAGTAAATAAGTTGCTTCCAGAACTTACAGAGCTTTTGTTGACTGCTCTTAATTTCTTGGTCATAGGTGTATCTGTTTTCCCTTCTCTAAGATATTTGTGAACAGATATCAGTGAACGAAACATCTTTCCTGTCCCAGGCTCATAGTAATACTGCAAAATATTTTAACAGGGAAAAATTACCTGAATTACCTATATAAGACTTTAATGAAAGAGCTTAACAACAGGGCCCTAGAATCAACTTTCACAAAAGACACTGTTTATATCAACTTAAAAGTAAAACAAAATGAGAGTAACCTTATTATTCTCATCGGGAATGGATCACCAAAAGTTATATAATGTCAAAAGAACAACATAGCAATACATAAACATCAGACAGAAACTGTACCCATCGTATTCTAGACTTTTTTGAAAGATCACATAAAGCATAAAAGCATCATCAGTGCTCAACCATTATCCAACAAGATGGGCAGTAATTTTGGAAAAAGAACAAGGTCAGATTTCAGAAGATATGTTAGATGATTACTCATTGGTTTGTAAGTGAAAACATATAGGGGCACGACTGTATGAGTATGCTGGCAGTAAAACAGATAACATTATAAAGTTCTTTATAGTACTTGGAAAATATCAACCCAAAAATGCCAAGTTTCAGTCCCTTGGCATAAAAAGTCCAGAATTCATCCCGGTCATTAACACAGATTGCAATACCTCTGTTAAAAAGTAAAAACCACGCAACCACTCTTTCAAGTGATCTTTTATAAGCCACAGCCACTGACCAAATCTAGGTTTCCATTAAATTAATAATCAACATGGTTGACATTTCATATACTTGGAGATAGAATTTATGCATTCTCATTTGTAGACATTTCTTAAGCAGAAGAGATCACAATTCTGCCAACCACAGTTTCAAGTCGTCCTTCATAAAACCACAAGCATTGACCTGTTCTAGGTTTCCATTAAAGCACCCATCCACATAGTTGACATTTCATGTGTTGACAGAATCCAGTTTCTACCTATCCATTCTCCTTTCTAGACTGATTTTCAGCATTCAGAAACACGTCCTTGCAATTATTTTGCTTTGATGAAAAGCAAACAAAGATCGAAGAGTGTGTAAGTAATCATACAAATTTGGAATGAGACTAGATTATCTGTGTAGAGTGACTACATAAAGGTCACGTTGGAAGAAAAATTCACTGATTTTCCATTCAATTGGGATGCAAAATAGCAATTATTGCCTCTGTATTTTAGCATACATTTCGATTTCTTCTGCCTATTCCATATTATCTTATCAAATATAAAGGAAAATACAAAAACCCATCAAAGCATTAGCGAAAAAAGACGGCTTGAATACAAAAACAACTTCAGGAAAAAAAATAAAAAATAAAAAAACAACATCAACGAAAAAGGAAAAAGGAAAAAAGAACACTAATACATTTTGTAGTTAATCACAATCAGAGAAACCCCTCAATCAACAATCGGTCCGTGCATGGATTAAGAGCTCTGTACACGTGCATTTGTAATGCGATGCCATTTTTCTTTTTTCTTTAGTTTCTTATGGTGAATATTTGTATACAATGCAATTGAATTCAACAAATGCAACAAACAAACAAAAATAAATTTTTTTAAAAAAAGAAAAAGCACCTTGTCGACTCGGCCCGGGCTGGCAGCTAAGGAGCCGCGTTGCTTTTCGACGACGGACCAATCATCGGGAAGTGTGAAGGTTGAGGCGCTGTAGTCGGAATTCTCGCCGGAGCTCGGCATTTGCAGCCTGACCGGCGTCGACGTTGAGAATTTGGGGGCTTTGCGAATTGTTCGAGGCAATGTGTATGATTTGGCAGCCAAATTGTTCCGAGTGTGTACTTGGACAATCCATGTGTGTTTATGCCTCTCTCTCGGTGGGCGGGTCCCCACTGGGCGTGGCAACGTATCAGTTTGAGAATTTTATTTTTATTTTTTTAATTTCAATTTAATCCGTTAAAATTTTCGTGTTATACTGTATTTATAAAATATTTTATTTATATTTATTATATTTAAAAAAAATTATTTTATTTTTTTTGTAAATTAATATATGTTAAAAAAATTACATGTTAATAATTTTAAATTTAAAAATATTTAACATATTATTAATTGAATATAAATTATACATCCAACATGAAAAAAATAAAATTTAAAATAAAATATCAATATAAATAAATATAATTTTTTTTTTAAATACAATGAGATAAATTATATAGTTCTTTAAAAAGAAATTGAACAATTTAAAAAATTAATTATAAAGAAATAATTTATTTTTGTCCAGTGGAAAACGTCGTTTTTATTCTATGTTATAAATGATTGTTTTCCACTGAAACTACGTTTATAATGCCCCAAGACACGTAGATGATGCATGTCTTAGTTGGCAATTTTTAGCAAGATAAAGATGACGGTTCCATAGACAAAACCGTTGTATTTACTCAAAACGGCATGGTTTGGAGTAAAAACGATTGTTTTGTAATGGAACCGTCATGTTTAACCAAGAAGGGGTAAAAACCACGGGCCTAACTCTGGGCCCGTCGTTTTAGCTCCATATTTTGTACATAATACGCCTCCTCTCTCATTTTTCTCCAATTTTTCCATAAACCTTAAGCGCCTAAGTTGCCGTCATTTGCTCATCTTCTCCATTGTGGTCAGATTACTGTTTCATTTCACGGAATATTTGTGATTTTCAACCTGAAAACTTTTAAAGTGAGTACTCGGCAATCTATTTAAATTTTTTTCATCAAATTGTGAATGCATTATTCCGTAAAAATGTTTGAACCCATGCATTGGAAAGTTTGAATATTGAATATATTGTGTTCGTTTGATTGTTAATTTGTATATGACGGGCCTAACCTGTGCATTGGAAAGTTCAAATATTGAATATAATGCATTATTTTGTTTGAATATTGAATATATTTTGTTAAGTTGGTTGTTAATTTGTATATTGTGTATATAATCGGCAATTGTATAAACTACCCAATGATATATATTAAACCCGATTATATGTATGAACTACCCATGCATATATTGTGCACATTTTGTGTAAAAAATTGTATATGAGAGTTTTTGTTTAATTAGTAATTATGTATAAAAGTTTTGTAATTAGAATTGTTATTTTAATTAGTATTGTTGTGTAATTAATAATGTTATTTTAATTAGAATTGCTTACAATTTTGTATAATTGTATGTAACAAATTTGACAGGACCCGTCCCAGAAATTCTTCCAGATTAACCGGAGAGGTCCCGCCTGAGGAAGATTCCACCAGAATCCTCCTCCGAAAAGAGGTTAAATAAACAATAAAACAATAAATATGGCGAAAGGTATAGATAAGAATATAAATTATAAAATAAAGTATACCATGCAACAGTAATAAGAATTTCATACTCAAGCAATCATGTGGGTTTGAAGCAAGTGAGAATGATAGAGCCACTAAAAGTGATAGACAGAATAATATAAATAATATAAATCCAACAATAAACAGAAATAAAGGAAAAAAAAGTCTAATACATAAGAAGAAGCGGTAGCGGAAGTCAAGTACAGATGCGATGCCAGCGGTAGCTCACGAGGACCTGCAGCTAGGACCTAGGGAACGAAGTTAAAACACAATACGTGAGATATAAAATCTCTGTGAGTGCTCCTAGGTATCTACAAAATATAAGCTCAGTAGTTAAAATTATTTTCACTCAAACCTCACGTCACTCAGTTGAAAGGTTCCCCGTTTTGAAAATCATTTTGCAAAACTCTTAGTTTGTCCCCAAAATCATTAAATCATTATAACCAGTTTAAGGGGCGAAAACGTCATTCAAAATGTTTATTGAAATCACAACTCAATCACCAAAACCATAAATATAATCTCAACAAGAAATATTTAAATTTATTTGAAAACATGTTTGTATAAAATGGCAGGGAGAAACATTTGCTAAATCCAAACCGATATAAACCAAATACTATGGGCTCCAACCCATAAATTCAAAATCATATGAATCCAAAACCATATCCAAATCCATAAATCAAATCATATCAATCCAAATCATATAAATTAAATCCATATAAATCCAAATCATATAATCCAAATCTACAAATCCAAACCATATAAATCAATCCAGTACCACATCATAGTATCGTTGCCGTGTGACCCTCAGCGTCCTGACAGCGTCACAGGCGGGGGGAAGGGGGTAAACTCATCACAACGAACCGGCTTCCCAAATTCGCCATGGCAGGATCCTCATCATCTCTCTCTCGACACGTGTCCGCAGCAGAGGATAGCATAATAATAATATAGCGCGCAATAATCCGTACATCTCAGTCATCATACAATACCGTGTGGTACTCCTCAAAATCATGAAACATTTCAAAATCATTTCCAAGATCATTGATCATCGGATTTTATAAAATTTCTCAAATTCCTTTACCTTTAAAAGTATCACAGTAAATTCAACGATTTTCCAAAAACTTCTATTTAGAAAATTTTTCAAAACAATCAAACCTTTAGTTATTAGAAAAGTTGCCCTAAAACTTTATTAAATTTCACAAAAGTTCAATTCACATTAAATTCACCAAATTTTCCACAAGTTGTAAAATATCCGAAAACTTCAAAATCCATTAAACAATCAATCAAAACACAAATTTCTATTGATTCCAAATAAATAAGAAATTCATCAAATCATAACATCAAACTCATGCAAATATTTAAATCATCAAAAACATATTTAATAATTAAAATTTAATGTATAAGGAAAATTCAATTCAAACAAATTTATAGAATTCAAATCAAATATAGCATATATTCCCAAATGATTTAGAAAATAAATGCACTTACAAGTCTGACGCGTGCTCCTGCTGGATCTCCGATCCGGCCCTCGAACGTGCACGAACACCTAAAATAAATTACCAAAACACTCTTTAAATTACCGAAACTAAACAACAGCTCAGAGGAGTCCTCTAAGCCTCCAATTACAATATTAAAATACTAATTACAAGATTGCCCAGTAATTTCAATAATTACGAAAATACTCTAATATTTTCAAAAATTACGAAAATGTCCCAATTCGGTAAAAATCTCCAAAATACACGGATTTTCTCGTTTCAAGTCCGATTTCAGCAAACTTTATACCAAAACGAAATTGAAGATGCATGGAACGAGAATCTACCTTCAATTTCAGGATTCGTCACAGCAATTGGTCAGAATCGGTCCCGGAAGATCAGACCTCGGCCGGGATTGTGCGTTTTTGAATCCGACCAAAATTAGATCAAATTGAAGGTACAGCAAGCTTGCCCACGACCCTAGGAATGCGTTGGAACGGGTGGTGAGCACCCACTCGCCGGAAAAGGACGAGATTGGCGACGGCGAGTGGAGGAAGACGGCGGCGGCTGTGGGCGGCGCGTGCGGCACGTGTGGTGGTCGTCGGAGCTCGGGAAAGTGCAGATCTGGACGCCGGCGCGGTCTGAAGCTCATGGTGGTGGCTGTGTCGTGCCACTCGCCGGCGATCGGAGTAGATCGGGGTGGAAAGGTGGCTGTCGCAGTGATTTTTCCGAGACTTCGCGGCCATTTTCCGCCGTGCTCCGGCAGTTTCCTGGGTCAATCTGGGTACCAAAATGTAGATCATCGCACCAGCTTTCCAACAGTACCAAGCACGCTCCCTAACTCCACCGGAACAGTGAGATCCGGCCGGCCAAAGATGGTGTCGCGACTGTATACGGTTTGCGCGGTCTCTCGGTTTTGCTACGATTTCTGGCGATCTGGGTCGTTTCACAGTGAACCACCGGTACGGGGAGGAAGAGGAGGTTGACGGCTTCGATCTAATGGTGGTTGTCGGCCAACTCCAGCCACGGTGTGGCGGCTACCGGCGTGGGAAGGTTGCTCAGTGAAGGTGGGAGGGGAGGCGTCGGGTTTGAGCTGGAAAATTCCAGATTTTTGGCAAATTTAAAAAGATGAAAACAGGGGTAAAATGGTCATTTCTCACCCATAAATATCAATCTTTGCTAAATTACCAAAAAGCCCCTCACACTAAAACGACCATAACTTCCCGGTCTTAACTCCGAATCAAGCGTACTACTAGTCTACAGACTCGTATCGACTAGCTCTATGCAACGGTACCAAAGTCAAAACCGAAACACAACCACACAAAAAGTCAACCCTGGGGCCCACTTAAGGTCAAACTTGTCAAACTTGAAATTTTTACTATTTTTCTCAAAACGGGATGTTACAAATTTATTAGTTGTATAGCTTTTTTTATTAGTGATTATTTTTTGAATTGGAAACATATTTTTAATTAAAATTTTATTAAAAAGTTATATATTTAATATATAAAATCCACTGGAAAAAAATTAAAAAAATAAGTGTAACATCCCGTTTCGAGAAAATAATAAAATTTTCAAGTTTGACCATGTTGACTTTTAGTGGGCTTGGAGTTGACTTTTTGTGTGGTTATATTTTTGCTTTGGCTTTGGTATCGTTGCGTAGAGCTAGTCGATACGAGTTCGTAGACTAGCAGCACGCTCGATTCGGAGTTAAGACCGAGAAGTTATAGTTAAATTTGAGTGAGTGGCAATTTGGTAATTTGGTTGAGACTGGACTTAAAAGGACAAAAATGCCCTCACCTGTCTTTTTAAAATTCCAGAAAATTCTGGAAAAAGGGGGATTATTTTCCCGGAGCCCGACAGTCACGCAGCCACCGAGTCTTTTTCGCACGCCGGTAGCCGCCACACGGTGGCTGGACTTGGCCGACCACCACACGAAAATTGAAGCCAGCAACCTCCTCTTCCTTTCCCCACCGGTGGTTCGCCGTGAAACCACCTGGATCGCCGAAAATCGCAACAAAACCGAGAGCTCGTGAATAGTTTGAACAGTCGCGACACCACCTTTGGCCGGCCATATCTCATTGTTCCGGTGGAGTTAAGGAGAGTTCTTGGTACCGTTGGAAAGCTGGTGCGACGATCTACTTTTTGGTACCGAGTTTGACGCCGGAAACCGCCGGAGCACGCCGGAAAACAGCCGCAAAGTCTCAGAAAAAACCACCCCGAGGCAGTCACCTTTCCGGCTAGATCTGCTCCTATCGCCGGCGAGTGGCACAACACAGCCACCACCATCAGACTCAGAACACGCCGGCGACCAGATCTGCACTTTCCCGAGCTCCGACGACCACCACACGCGCCCCGCGCGTCACGCGCCGCCGTGACCGAGCCTCACGCGCCGCCGCCGTTTTGCTCCACCGCCGGCGAGTGGTTGCTCACCTCCCGTCCCACTACGTTCCTAGGGTCGTGGGCAAGCTTACCGTACCTTCGATTGATCTAATTTTGGTTGGATTCGAAAACGCCCAATCCCGACCGAGGTCCGATCTTCCGGGATCGATTCAGATCAATTGCTACAACGAATCTTGAAATTGAAGGTAGTTTCTC